>APFE030983283.1:0-19588 GCA_000404065.3 Pinus taeda
TAATTAATTATTTTAACTAAACCATCTCTAGGTGGAATTTTCCCAAACTATTCATGGGTCTTGGAGAATGCATGCGTATTATCCTCTCTGCAAAAATTTCAAGGCTAGACCACATCCGATATTACATAAATCAACAAACTATTTATTAATGTTTCAATTCCTGAAATTTGACATTTGATATTATCACTTGTTTGATGGTGGCCATCTCTTGTTCTAGCTTTATGTTTTCATTGTAAATGTTACCAAAATATTCATTATTTCAATTATTTATTTTCATTTTGAGATATTTTAACCACTATTGGAAGAGATACATAAGGGTCCCAGGAAAATGATATGATTCTTTCCACCATTTTTCTACATTAGTGAGAAAATCAAGATGTTGTAACCAAAAGGCCTCGAGTTTGAAGGGCTTGTTCCTGAGACTACTAATCTAGTCAATAGAGAGTTATATGAGATTGTGATCCAAACCATGGTAAGGGGGAATAGAAGCCTCAATATTGGTTCTTGAAATATAAAGAGAATCTACTATTAAGATTCTATCAAGTCTTGAAGCTATTTAAGATGTTGCTTCTTTCTTATTGTTCTACGTGTATAAGTTATTGTGTGTGCTCGGATCTATAAGTTTGGATTTATTGATAAATTCCACAAAGAGGGGGATTTATTCATCAACTCTATGAATCCCACCTTTTGTTTTAGTGAGATTTTTTATCATGTTAAAATATTCACCTATAATGCAGAAGATTTCCCATACAAGCCTTGAGGCTCTTTGGAGGCTTTGAAGGAGGAATATTTTATCAAAAGGATTACTAGGGCCATAAACACTGGTTATGAAAATCGAATTGCCTAAACCAATGGGTTGAAAGTTTGCAATAAGATTCCGGGAAAAGAAAAGGATTCTTGTAGAGTGACTAAGGGTTTAATGTGATATATACCTCCTGATGCTCTTTGGGAATCCTAGATTATATAATCATAATTTATTGAAATATTTTTTTAAATATTGTTCAAAGACTAAAGAAATCATTTTGTTTCCTTAATCATCATGATGTTAGGGTGTTCTTGGTGTATTTTTTTTTGTAGGTGTTTTTGCTCAAATTTCCCATTAATAACGGTAGTGTTCCACAAGATGAATTTAATTGATGATATTTAGAAGAGGGTTTAAAGATGTGACACTCTTCTAATATTCACCAACTAATTCCCTAGGTTCTATAGTATTTGGATTTTCTTTGGTTATTTCGGAATATTGAATTTGATCTTTGGGATCATTTTTTTTTATTTGATTAGAGGAAAAAAAGAGTTGTGGTTAGGGGTATTAATTGGTTCGTGCACTTGAAAAATAATTAGATCTTGATTTTGGATGTATGCTCTAGTGGTGATTTATAATCTCTCCTAGGGAATGGTTTGTTTTTTTCTGATAAAAAAATAATAATTTCCATTAATAGATAATAATATTACACTTTGAATATGCATTATTTTGCATTCAAAAATGGGTTGTTATAGCCATCCAAAAAAATGAAAAGATAAGCCTCTAAAGAGCCATTTTTGTGTCTAGAAATAAATGTCTATCAACAATAAAAGATTGCATCATAAAACAACAAATATATACAATATTATCCCACTTGGTTCGAAGTATTATCTAATAAAATAGAAATGAAAAATATAAATTAAGTGTCATAATATGTCTATCTATACACCCTCTATGAAATTCTTGTGGTAATATTCATGGGTGGTATCATCTATCTACTCAAGGATGTTCTAAGTGCTCATATTCTACTCAACACCTTCTTTAGAGAGAGTGTCATCATTGGAGTTCCTTTCCCTATAAATATGGCAACATGGAATCCAATCAAAATAAACATTTAACTACAAAACCTCTTCAATAATTGGGTACAATGTGTGCATGTGACATCTTGTAATCTCATCAAACCATTTGATAACAATATTTGGGTCTCCAAAAATATGCAACTGATGGCATCCCTTTTCTATAGAAAAGTAGAGAAGAATCTTGAGGCTAAGTAACTCAACATAGTTATTTGTCCATCTAGCAAGCTTGATCTGAAGATTGATGAAATTATTATCCCAAAGATATAAGAAAACCTACCCCCCCATACTCTTCCCCAACAAGAGAAGCCCCTTAACAGTAAACCCATGGATACAGATGGTGAATAACTTTAGCTATGATGATGTGCTAATGGTGTCCAGGCTCAACATCAGATAATAAAGAAGAGGTTCCCATGACATGTGCAACCATCATGTCTAGAGTAGCATACTTATCTTGAAATATATCATTGTTCCTGGAGATCAATACACCCCAACTGATAATAGGTGCTAAATTCATAGGATTTTCATGTTCCCACCATTGCTTCCAAACATCATTTTAAGAGGAACCTAGCCACATGCAAGCTAGTCCCAGGAAATTTCAAATAGTGTTCCATACTCCCAGGTTGAAATGAAAATAGAGAAAGAGGTGATATATTATCTCCTCAACATTTTTACATAGGGTACACCAACTTGGCCTAAACACAAATCTCTTTTTTATATTATCTCCCGTAGGGACCTAACTTTATAGTATACACAACTGAAGCAGTCTAGCTTTACCTGGGTTGCAAAGCTTCCATAATTTTCTCCACCACAAGACTATCTCTCCCAATATCTTATCATCAATGATATGCATATACCTTGTTTTTAGTAAATATTCCCTTAAGGGAGAATGAACCCAACATATAGAATATTCCATGTCCCTAAGGTGAAAATGGGCAGTATTGAGAGAAAGAGTGTAATTTTGCCATTGTCTTATGAATTAAATAGGAAAATTTACATGGTTTGCATCAAACCCACCCTGTTTACAAAAAGAAGAACAATCGTTATCAACCACATAGTTCAAGCTAATCCTGCCATTTATATTAAGGAATTACATAAGCTCTTGAGATAAATAAATAAATAAATATTCTCAACAGCCCACCCAAGAATTAATACCAATCCTCAACTTTTCACCATTTCCAACTTTCCAAGGCAATCCTTCTTCAACCATTAAGAAATATGCTAAGATTTATTTCCATATAGTTGAAACATCTTGCCTCTACTTGTTTGGGACACTTATCCATTCTTCAATTGAGACAGGATGGATATACTTCCTGGATACCACCTTTGTCCACTAACTATCAATGGATAACAACCTCAAACCAAATTTTTCTACCAATTTCTTAACAAACATGTGTAGGTTTTTCAAACACCACCCAGCCCACATCTTTGGTCATGAAATTTTGTCCCATTTAACCTAGGGGAAAACCCAACCATCTTTTCATCCCATCCATAAAATTCTACAACATGTCTTATGGATAGAGTTTAGAAATCCTTTTGTTATTCATGTTAAGGCCATACCAAAAAATTTAAGAGCTTTAAGGACTAATTTTATCAGAAACAATTTGTCGACTCTAGGCAACCATCTAAATCTCCACACCTTTAAGATCTCTTAAATTTTTTCAGTTAGCCACATCCATTCATCCTCTTTATAGTCATTTCATTTTGAGTGGAACCCCTGATACTTTAATCCTTAATCAAAACATTTAGAGTGAAAAGGAAACATATTATGAGAATTTATGAGCTCATCCCTAGATAGACCGAACAAGGAGAGAGTAGATTTTTGAATATTTACTTGCAGGTGTGAAGATTTCTCAAAGAATGATAGGGAACTTCTTTAATGGTTTTAAAATTAGGCCTTGACATATCACATAATAAAATAATATAATCCATGGATAAAATATGTGATTGTTAATTCCTCATCTACAATAGCACTTTTTAAGTCACCCCTCCATTTTTCTTCAGCTAACATTCTACTCAGGCCCTCAGCCCTTGCTAAGAATAATAGTGGAGAAATCGAACAACCCTACCTCAACCCTCATTACATGCAAGGGAAAAAGTTGAACTTGAACCATAGATAAGAATTTCAAATGATACAGTGGTTATGCAACTCATTATCCAGTTAATAAAAGGGACTTCAAATCCTAAATGGGTCATTAGAAAATTGATGTGTATCTAGTTGAGTCTGTCATATGCTTTGGATAGGTCAATTAATCATCAGGCACTTAATTTTCTTGGATTTTAAACTATGAATCCCTTCTTAAGAAACTCAATAGCTTCATGAATCTGTCAACCTTCCAAAATGCAAATTTTTCCTTAGATACATTTTTAGATAAAATTGGCTTAATCCTATTGGCTATGTTTTTATCTATTACCTTATAAAAGTAATTGCGTAAAGATATGGTCTTGAAATAATCAAATGGGTGAGGAGTATTGGACTTGGGGATGAGAAAAATAAAGATAGAGTTAAAATAATTAAGCACCTTTATTGATTGTTTGGAGTCCTTAACCACCTTCAAGAGATCCCCCCCCCTAAAATATCATATAGCCCATTAAATATTTCAACTGACCAACCATCAGGTCCATTAATTTTATCCTTCTGAATGCTATGGAGGACCTTTTTTAATTTGTCCTCAAACATAAAATTCATTAAGCATTGGTTGTAATCATTTCCCATGAACCTAGCGAATTGTCAAGCGATTGAAATAACTTCAACAATGGTCGCTTTAGGGGGAGCCTTATAAATATTTCTAAAGTGGTTTTTTCCCATCCCTATGAGATCTTCATATGTTGTAGATATACAACCATTGGGATCATATAAAGTGCATATAATATTGTGAGTTTCACGACCTTTTTTCAAACTGCCAAAAGAACTTTGTATTTTCATCTCTGCCTTTCAACCATATTGCTTTTCTCTTTTGCCTCCATGTGTCCTCCTTTTCTACTGATTCTCATTTTGGTAGCCTATAGATGAATGATCCTCTATTTTGATTCCTCCAATGAATACCCCCCTCCCCCCTAGAAGGAGCTTCCATAGGCTCCAACTCCTTCTCTACAACTTTAAGATCTTCCTCCTCCCTTTGTTTTTTAAGGGGTGACCATTCAATCATAGCCTTCTTCACCCTTTTGATATTTTCAACAAATTGAACTTATACATGCCTATTGTTGACTGGGAAGTAAAGTATCCATGTTCAACAACCAAATTACAAAAATATTCATCATATAATATGCAACATTGAATCTAAAAGGGCTCCCAAGTTTGTTAAATCCCCCCTTCACTTCAAGAAAAATATGATGATGGTTAGATTCACCCCCCATGCTCACCCATAGACAAAAGTGTGGTATCCTTTATAATAAGGGGTTTGTAATAAGGAACCAATTAATTCTCCTGGATATTATTTCTTCATTGGTTCGCCTATTTCTCTTGGTTCTTTTTTAATTTATCAAATACACATCACACAATTTATGTTCCTCAAGAGGATGACTAAAATAATAAGATAGGGGGTCCATATGAGCATTAGGGCCCTAAATTTCAAAGGCCCCACGAGAGAAGTTCAAGTCCCCCTACCACTAAATTATTAGCCTTCACATTAGAACGAGGCATCAACATTTCCCAAAAAGTATTCCTATCCCAATAGGGCCCATAGATATTAACCACTTTTAACTCCTTCCCCAATTCAAAGAATAAATATCAGCTCCCAAGGCCAAATCCAATCCCCAAGATCCTAGAGTCTTGATATATTTTTTATTAAACCCAACCAATAGGTCCCCTAATTTTCATTTTGTATCCAATTTCATAAAAACAGCCTTGAAATATAGATATGAATTCCATTACAATCAAATCCCCATTCCCCAATGCTTCTTGAAGGAAAATAGTATCAATGACTTCATATTGACTAATCTTTGTGATCCTAGTTTTGTGGAGGGACTAGCCAAACCTTGACAATCGAAACAGAGAAAAATCATTAGGAGACAAATCCTAGGGCCCATGCTGCTCTATGCACCCCAACAACAGGTCTCTTTGTACTAGTTGATACATCCATACTGGCTTTAATATTTTCCTTTGAGATATTGAATTTTGTAGTCTAGATCTATCCGCTAGAATTGATTGGGGAGAAATGACCTAGGCCCCCCTTACCATAAATTGATTCCATCTTCCTATTATTGGATTGAAGGCTATATGAGGAGAATGACTCAAAGGTGATCTCCAAATCCCTTGATGGGGAAGTTATCAAGGGAAAATAATATGAAGGAGCATGAGAAATAGGATGGGAGATAATACCCAAAAATAGCTCGGAGGGGCCATTACTAGATAAAGAAAGAGACTGAGATAAATTATTTGACTTCATTGCAAGAGAAAAAAAAAAGGATAATGAGATTTGAAACAGGGAGGAGAGAAGAGCTAGTACCCGAAGAAGAGAGTCTTGAGGAGGATGAGCCACCCTCTTGAGTGTTGGCATGTCTAGAAAATGCTACCCCATTGCCCCTCACCTTTACTTCCCCTTACAATTTCATAGGCTCTAGCTCATTTTATTGTGGAACCTATGGAGTAGTCCCATACGACAAATATCCAGGGGCTTCTGTTTCCTTTTCCCAAAATCACCCTCACATTGGTCCTTTTTCCCTTTCTTCCTTGAAAAAGGAAGAGGGAAATCGTTAAGAACATGACCCTGTTTGTGACTTTTGTAGCATTTGAAAGGGGATGCCTTCATAATCCAATATCTTCATGTGAGAGAAACCTCGACAAGTGATATTCAGATCCACAAATAACCCTTCATGTGAGTCTTGGTTAACCAAGATCCTTGCTATGGTTATTCTTCTTCTAATCTTGTATGACCTATCAATCTCCAAGAATGATCCTAATTTATTTTCAAAAATCCTGAAGACGTCCAAAGACCAGAGCTGAGGAGGCATCCTAGGAAGCCTTACCCACATAGAGGTAAAACCCATTTTTTTTTATTGGCGCCAAAAAAGGGTTACATATTTTCGTTAGAATCGGCAAGGAATCTATACACCATGTTTAGTCGAGAACCCAACTAGATGCTTCCACAAATTATATTTTAGCATGAACCATTCTTGCATAAGAGTATTAACCTTGGGGAGGTCGTTGAGATCCTTCCCCCATTCCCTTTTAGTCCATTCTTGAAATAGCTCAACAAAAAATTTTATTCCTCTTGTTCGACCCACCACCGCCCTCTTAGATGTCTCCATAACTTCTCTAACTAAATTTCTTCCCTAAGCACCAAACTCTTGTCTTCGTTTTTTACTCTTGCACACTTTCCTTTTCTTTCTTTTATTTTAGGGTTGTCATTGTCCCTCTATGATTTCCTAATCTTTAGGGTTTCCACCTTCTAAATAGGGCCTTCATCTCAATCCACACACCTACCATCTTCCTTCTCTAGATAAATCACATAGTTAGATGGGTCTACTAAATGAAACCCTTGAAACACTAGAGAAAAACCTTCAAACAAATTTTCTTCAGTCCTTTGTACACTACCGTAGCTAAACCCTTGTCCAATGTTACCCTAGAAAGGAAATCCTAGTCATGGAAACCCAAAGCTGCCTTGTGCTGCCTCATTGAGTACCTACTCAAAACCTTGGAAATCCTTTAAATGTTTACCCCAAAACTGAGCATCTAGAGTAGTGTCGGGGAATAAATCTTTGCATGCCACTGATTTTGATACACAAAACCCTAAGGGAGACTATGACCCCAACACTAACAATGATTCCTTACTTTAATTAGATGGGAAAGACAGAAGAGAGATGATAGAGGTAACCAAACCTAATGACTACCAAGGTTGAAGATAAGTGTTAACTCCAAGATCCAAATCGCAAAATATCTCCCTTCCCTCTAGATCAAGAGCTCGAGGTGGCATTTATGCCCAAATGGGAGCATAGTCATTGTGACCAAATGAATAATCCACCTCATCAACCATTTTTCTTCCATCGTCAATGATACACTTTTCATTAAACACTAGCATATATAGAGAGCAAACAACCCACAGTTTAGAGGCTTTCCTCAGCCTGCAATCCTGCTGATATCTGAAGAATTATGGTGATTTTGATATTTATCTAACCCCAATTTAAAACCTTCACTGTAGAACTCCGACCAATGTACCATAAACTATCACTCCCTCGAAATGGTTACTAGGTCATTATTAGTCCATTCACCTACAAGAGATTGCAGACCAACATTTTGTAGGTTGATTTCCTTGAAATACTCCGCAATAGAAAATATTAGGTTATTCCCCATTTCTAGATCCTCTTGATCATCTGTGCTCGTCAGTTGTGCATGCACATATTTTGTTGGTTGGCGTGGTCACCGAATAGTTTGCCTAATCTCTTTTGCTTTGGTATTTTCCCCTTTGGCAGTTGTCTCATTTTCTTCAAGATGTTGGAGGACCCGCTACTAGTTATGACATGTTTCATTTTTAGAGGTTGGATTCTTTGTTCCTCTTTGGGTTGTCTTCCTTTTATTGGTGACCCTCGTAAACCCATCTAAATCCAAGGAAAAATTTACTTGTGCATTTTTTTGGACTTTGTTTCGTGGGTATTCTCGGAATAGATGGTCATATTCATGACATTTTTGGCATCTAAAAGGGATTTTCTCATAACTTTTGGTTGTCCCCATATTTCATCTTCATTTTTCATTTGAATGCTTATTCGGAGGGATTCATATATATGTAGATAAGCATAAAGGAAGGCATAAGAAGTGCATCAACCTTTCTTTGTGATATCTTATATCATAACAAAATTCCCTATGGCATTACAAATGATTTATAAGATTTCAGTGTCCCAAAACTCCTGTGAGAAAAATAAATGCAGATTTAGACTGGGGTCTTAGAAAGAAAAAAAAATTGTCGAGGTGGAATCTATGAACCCATAGCTTCATGAACAAGCTAGCCAGATTCATGTAATCTCTATCCTCTATATTGTTGAAAATGACTATGAAGAAACCCTCAGATCGTACCTTCAGGTTGAGATCCTCTATGAGCGTCTATTATTTTTGGATCGAGCTAAACAAGGATTTTCCTGAGGGTCCGAGACCTACAAATTTGCATATTAGTGCATGCTCTCTCATATATTCAATTTTTTCCAATATTTTTTCTAATGGGATTTGCAAGTGGTGATATTGAATTATCTAAGGAAGGAAAGAAGCATAAGATTTTGGATTGTTCATTGTTGGAGTAACAAAGATAATAGTTGCAACTTCATTGCTAGTCATATTAGATGGATTCACCTCCAACTGTGGCATGTGAGCTCAGAAATTGTTGAATTTACACAAAATACCTTGATTGGCTTTGAAGGCACCTCGTCTGCCCCCATTAGGGCACTATTGGAGGGTAAAGCTTGACAACAAGAGAAAAAGCCCTAGAAACAAAGATTGAAAAGCCAAAAATCTCTCGTAAAAAGTTCAAAACAAAAAGTATTTAAAATAATATTACAAAGTTAATATGGATAACATCTATGAATTTGGCACAATAAGTATAATTGACCGCCACTTTAAAATCTAGAAAATCAGCAAATACAAAGAAACAATTTAATTGAATATAATATTATTTACGAAATTTAAAATTTAAATTTTAATATTAAGTAATATTAAATGTAAATTTCAAGTTAATGATTAATGATTTAGGGAATGATTTCTAATATCTTTAAATTTATGTGTTGAAGCTATGAAATGTAATATAATATTGATATAAGAGAGGATAGTCTCCCATCTAATTATTAAGATAATATTTAATGATTAATGATTTAGGGAATGATTTCTAATATCTTTAAATTTATGTGTTGAAGCTATGAAATGTAATATAATATTGATATAAGAGAGGATAGTCTCCCATCTAATTATTAAGATAATATTTAATAAGTATGGGTATGTGGATGCATATTAATTATTTGAAATTATTATGTAAAAAATTTGTATGTTTGTGATTAGATTTCCCATTGAATTTAGATTAAGTGATTAGATAAAATAGTTGTTATTCTTCTCACATGCTTGCCTTGGGTTGAAAAAGAAAGTGACTTTCTTCCCAATGACTACCCTAAAATTTACCAAATTAAAAAAGGCTTGTGATAGTAAGCTTCTGCGTGAATAGCCATTTAGGTATGTTAGACTATTCTTGGTATAGTGAGAGTCATCCGTCGTATGTCATGCTGGTATAGCTAGAGTCATCTATCTATTGCTTAGGTCTTTGGATATATATGCTTTACCATGATGGAAGTCGATCCCGCAATCTTTGAACTAGGGGATTATTACAAGTCATTTCTGCACTGTTACGATGACAAGGGCAGTTGCAGGAGTGAGATTGTCGATCTGTGTCAATGTAGCCATGATAAATGGGTTTATGTGTGTTTGGGCACGAATATAAGGTCATGGCTACTTTAAGATGGGGTGGTACCTCACTTCGAGTCGGGAGAAAGAAGCGATGGAATGAAACTCTAGCATATCAAGTCTCCACGTAAGTCAACTGATTCAATTTGCAGCAGTTATAGCAACGGTTGATACTTGATAGAGGTAAGAGAAAGACTCTGTTCCTGATCTGTGTCAATGTAGCCATGATAAATGGGTTTATGTGTGTTTGGGCACGAATCTAAGGTCATGGCTACTTTAAGATTGGGTGGTACCTCACTTCGAGTCGGGAGAAAGAAGCGATGGAATGAAACTCTAGCATATCAAGTCTCCACGTAAGTCAACTGATTCAATTTGCAGCAGTTATAGCAACGGTTGATACTTGATAGAGGTAAGAGAAAGACTCTGTTCCTGATCTGTGTCAATGTAGCCATGATAAATGGGTTTATGTGTGTTTGGGCACGAATCTAAGGTCATGGCTACTTTAAGATGGGGTGGTACCTCACTTCGAGTCGGGAGAAAGAAGCGATGGAATGAAACTCTAGCATATCAAGTCTCCACGTAAGTCAACTGATTCAATTTGCAGCAGTTATAGCAACGGTTGATACTTGATAGAGGTAAGAGAAAGACTCTGTTCCTGATCTGTGTCAATGTAGCCATGATAAATGGGTTTATGTGTGTTTGGGCACGAATCTAAGGTCATGGCTACTTTAAGATGGGGTGGTACCTCACTTCGAGTCGGGAGAAAGAAGCGATGGAATGAAACTCTAGCATATCAAGTCTCCACGTAAGTCAACTGATTCAATTTGCAGCAGTTATAGCAACGGTTGATACTTGATAGAGGTAAGAGAAAGACTCTGTTCCTGATCTGTGTCAATGTAGCCATGATAAATGGGTTTATGTGTGTTTGGGCACGAATCTAAGGTCATGGCTACTTTAAGATGGGGTGGTACCTCACTTCGAGTCGGGAGAAAGAAGCGATGGAATGAAACTCTAGCATATCAAGTCTCCACGTAAGTCAACTGATTCAATTTGCAGCAGTTATAGCAACGGTTGATACTTGATAGAGGTAAGAGAAAGACTCTGTTCCTGATCTGTGTCAATGTAGCCATGATAAATGGGTTTATGTGTGTTTGGGCACGAATCTAAGGTCATGGCTACTTTAAGATGGGGTGGTACCTCACTTCGAGTCGGGAGAAAGAAGCGATGGAATGAAACTCTAGCATATCAAGTCTCCACGTAAGTCAACTGATTCAATTTGCAGCAGTTATAGCAACGGTTGATACTTGATAGAGGTAAGAGAAAGACTCTGTTCCTGATCTGTGTCAATGTAGCCATGATAAATGGGTTTATGTGTGTTTGGGCACGAATCTAAGGTCATGGCTACTTTAAGATGGGGTGGTACCTCACTTCGAGTCGGGAGAAAGAAGCGATGGAATGAAACTCTAGCATATCAAGTCTCCACGTAAGTCAACTGATTCAATTTGCAGCAGTTATAGCAACGGTTGATACTTGATAGAGGTAAGAGAAAGACTCTGTTCCTACTGTCTAGTGCCATCCAACGATTATATATCTAATATCTATGAGCCTAAGTGTCTAATGAGGCGATGCATGAACTTTGCTCACAACTTGGAACACTTGTTCCAAGGCCGGCTAATGAAGAATCATATCGTTAGGGCAATGGGAGCGTTAAACCGGGTATCCTTCACTGGGCAGCCTTCCAAGAATGCGTATGTTTTTCTCTTCTTTTAGGTTTTTTTTTTTTTTCAACTGAACAAATTGGTTTGAACAGTTCTCAGGTATATACTATAAGATGAGTAAAGACCAAATCTCTCCGCCTAAACATTGACCCATTGGTACTCTGAATAAGAGGCTTCTCCCAGGGAAACAACCATCCTTCAGTTAAACATCTAATTGGTGTAGTTGACTCTGATTAAATATTTCAGCCTTCAAATTCTTGAGGACGAGCAGCAGCCGTGGGTCGGGTCGTTGGGTCGTTGGCCATAATCGCTGTAGTTGGAATCAGACTGAAGGAGTCAGTGAATTCTCAGGGTCTGATCAAGAGTTATGAGTCGTTTGGCATCTAATCATCGTATTTCGACTATGTGATTGAAGCAATGGATGAATTCTGGAGGAGTCAGCAGTTATTGGTCGAATGTTTGACGAGAGCAAACTTTCTGGATTTAATTATAGGTGAGGAGGTCAGCTTTTCCAATAGAGGTGATGAGTAGCATGTGAAAAGGTGGGTTTATCTTTATTTAAATTTCAGATGTGATATTTTGAAATTTGATAGATAGATAGAAGTAGCGTTAGAAAATTAACTTGGTTTTTAAAGTTCAAATATTTTTGGAGTTTGCGAAAGTTTAGCTAATCGACTGATAATAAAATATTTTAGGAATTTACAATTAAATTTAGTTTAATTAATCAAATAATAATAAGAAATTGAAATTTTAGATAAGTAAATTGGTCAATTTTTTTTAATTATTATAATTATAACATATAGTTTAAGATGAAATAGTTTTTTTATGGGAAGATGATACAATAGAAAATGATACAATTTTAGGAAGATTGTGATTTTTTTGTTCTTTAAAATACATTTTTGAATATATAAATGGATTAAGTATATTGAAAAACCCTTAGAGCATTCGAATTGTATAGATTAAACAGCGTACGCCAAAGTTTTTTAAAAATGGTTAAAGTTAAGGTCATTTCGTCTAATCACCCCCATCAAACACCTTATATTACATTAAGCTAAACAAAATATCCAATATAAAAAATATTCATGTTAGAGTTGGTTTTTCCAGCCCCTCATTTCTCTGTGAGCTAAATATAATCAGTTGTAAGCTCGCATAAGAACTTGCATTTATCTAATTGTAGTAGTTATCTTTATTTTAGAGTAAGCTTCCTCCATTACTATATAATGGAAGGCTTCTGTGTACTACACAACATTTTGAGTAATAAAATACTCTTTTATGATATCATAACCGATATTAATTTTATAAATATTATGAAATAAAATACTCTTTCATGTTACATGGGACGTTTTAGCTTTTATAGGGGTTGACAATTTTTTTCTCCCAGATTTGCAAATTTAAAAATTTATTTGAATGCTTTCGATTGCAGTGTTTAGATCTAAATGGAATTTGAAATTCCACTTTGGCATAACATTTTTAGGAATTCTTTTTGTCATGGTAAACGCATTTTTCTGATCACTTTGTTCTTTGGTGGACTATTTTAAAGGATCTTTCGTTTTTTTGTTTTTTGGAAGATTCTGGCTGGACGTCATTACCTTGGCTCTGAAAATCGACTACATTGATTGCTTTATTTTGAGAAAGAAATGAATCAATGGCTAATCTTGGTTGTGTACTTTTGTAGTCCGGATATTTTGTAAAACCATGGAGAATTTATGTGTCTTGTAGTTTCTAGCTATATATGGAAAGCAGAGACAAATCTAAATTAATAAAATGATGTGAAGAGACCCATATGTGGGAGAGCGTATTAAGGTTGAAGCTTTGATTTAGCTGGCTGCTGTTTTTGGGTATTTAATTGAGTGAATATTTGGAACAAGCTGATGGAGATGACGACAGCTTGACAACGGGAGCGCTATTAGAGGCCCTTGTATATGGTCCCAATTCAACTTCCAGCTGGACCAAGTATCTTGCTTTTGCAAAGGATTTTCTTGGTTTGGCTACCAATCCTCGCTTTCAAAGGCCACCATCCCATTTCAGGTCGGCTGGCCCGCGGCGGTTGATGTCGAGAGATCGTGTGTTTGCCATCTTTGCGCAGGGTTTCCACTCTAATTCGTCGCAAAGCATATGCACGCTTGGATTGGCCCACAGGTATTTTCTGAACGGTTCTCACACAATTTTCTTGGCTTCTCCAGCAGATGGAGATGAAAAATAATGGGGGTCTGAGCCGAGGTGCAGTAAGGGTCTGAGATGCGGGGTGGCAACAACGGTTGCGACGTTTCTGCTTCCTTTTCTGTGGATTGTCGGGTCGGTGGGAATAGGATGCAGAAAACGTAGGAACATTTTCTACAGGCCAAGAAAAAACGGTGCCAGAAGTGGGTCGTTGCCACGAGGGTACGATAAGGAGAGAGTTTGGCAGTTAGTGTTGGATTAGACGGCGCGCAGAGGGAGAGGCTATATCGGTAATCGCATCGGGCATTGTCAGGAGAGATTCACTAGTGCGCTGGAGCTTGTTTTACAGGAGCTAGATCCCTGTGCTTGGCCATACATCTTGAAGCACCACCTGATCCCCGTTGATTTATTTAGGCAGCTGCCACTAGATCCTGTGGCGTATACGTGGTTTTTGGAGGCAGGAAGTGAGGTCACAACTTGTGTAGTGATCCCTGTATTAGTTCACCATGGACTTTTACTGTGCGGTGTAGTGTCTGGTTTGGGCTCCCAGGCGATGGTGATGAACCAGGGGTGGCCGAGTCTCCGTCGTCGTGGAATGGTATTGTCTCTCCGTCTGGTGTAGGCACCAGTCTGGAGTATTCATTAGCGGTACTGCACCCATTAAAGCCCAGATTGTGAATTTACATACAGATTTCTGGGGATCAGCACAGAGTACCTCCTGGCATATTACACATACCTTTTCATTTATCTCGTCAGTATATACGCCCGATTCTCTCGGTATCAGTGCGATCCTAGTCTGCTTATTTTAACATTATCTAGCCTACGCGGATGGGCGATCTCGACCTACGGTTGGGGTCATTTTCTTTTGCCAGAATACTTCACTCGTTTCACTTTCTCTGGCTGACGGGTGGCTGGTTTGTGGACTCTTGGGTTTTTTCTCGACGCCACGCAGCACTCTCAGGCGGGACCACACTGACTTGAGCCTGATTTGGTGTGCTGTCTGGACACAACGAGGACATGCAGGATCGTATGTCTCCATCCCCGAAGGCATTGATTGGGGCTACTATCCTTGTGGAACTGATGATGTCGAGGCTTCCCCAGAGTCCAAATCCTATTGCACATGTACTATCGGTTCTGGATGGTGGTCCTCTGATTGATATAAAATTTACATGAAAGAATCGCTCTTCTAAGCCGATGAAGAATCCATTACAGGACCATCGGTGCTGGGTGCAGGGGCTCACTGGGAAAGCATCGAGTCCCTGAGGTACAAGGCGTTGGTGGGGAGCAGGGGTTAAATTTGACGGGTGACTCTACTCGTTAAGGAATTTTCTTATGACGTTTTTATTTTTACATTGTCTATCATATGACTTTTAAAATTTATTTCTACAAGTTTTATCTAATTTCAAATTGTACAATAAAAGAACAATATTTGTGAAATAATTTTCAAACCAAAAACATAACGTGCATGATTTCTCGGTTGGATACAACGACACTTTTGATGGCTCGCCCAACAACCGACTTTGCAGACAAGAAGTTGTGTTCAACCTCATTTCGGACAAAACCCAACAGTCTACAGTCTAATGCTATTTAATGCACAAACTATTGTTGAAAGTCAAGTCCAATTTTTTACAGCAAATACAAAACAAAGCTCAATTTTTTACATAACCCACTACCCAGAATTCAGCTGGTTTAATATGCCACTAAAGACAAATGGATTCAATGCATCAAGCTCTACTGAAATTTCAAACATATAAAAGTCCAGTCCAAAATTTTACAACAAATACAAAAGAAAGCTCAATTTTTTACATAACCCACTACTCAGAATTCAGCTGGTTTAATATCCCACTACAGACAAATAGATTCCATGCATCAAGCTCTACTGAAATTTCAAATATGGCATTGATAAACATCTAAATGGTAGTCTGGCAATGGCATGGATAATTATCCAAAGCATAGCGATAAATCCTTTTCTCTGATCTTTCTATATGCAACTAAGAAAATACCTGACATTTTGCAGAGCATAAAGCATGTCGGTCATCAAGTGTTCTTCGACATCCAACACCACCATAGGAAAGAGATAACTGAAAGGACATTAGAATCACAAAATACATCATGACATTAGAATCACAAAATACATCATGAAAATTAGAATAATACAAGGCTGAATATAAAATAGAATTGCATTAAGATACAAATACTTGAAGTACTATAGAAACAAACGAATATAAAATTGCATTAAGATACAAATACTTGAAGTACTATAGAAACAAACAAATAATGTAGGACCAAACGTAGTATAAAATATAATTGTATTAAGATGGAAATACTTGCCATAGAAGCCAAAGAAAAATGCATGACAGACACTCTAATATCAAGGAGAATTGTATATGGAAGCTAAAGAAGCTAAATATGGCATTGTAGTCATTCGGTGGCCCAATATCACCTCAAATACCAACTGATACATCATATACACAGGAGATAATGCTCACAATTTTGGTACAATATTTACTGATACATAACCCACTACTCAGAATTCAATCACAGCAAAATCCTGTGATACCCACTTTCCAATGCAAAACCCAATACTCAAGCATTAATTCAATGCGAAACCCAACAGTCAAATATATGGACAGAACTTGGACCAGACTGCACAAAGGGCAGTGAAATTTCAAGTGACTGTTGTAACTGGTGAATTTGTTGATTCTCCCACACTCCTAAATTGAATTGAATAGAATGAAGTGCCCACTAAGGAGTGACGGTATTTAATGGCATAGAACCTTGACAGAAATGCAAGAACATAGAACAAATATTCAGGTTCTGAGATTGAAACAGTAGGAGGGTACTTACCATGCGACCGTCCTCCTTAGGTGTCCACTTTGAGCAATGATCGCACCAACTCCACCTCGTATGTGCTCTGTGAATTGGTTTGTTAAGAATAAAATCCAGCATAGCATATTTTTTTAATGGATTATTTGTTTAAATCTGTGAACTGGTTTGTTAAGAATAAAATCCAGCATAGCATATTTTTTTAATGGATTATTTATTTATTTTTAAACTGCTTCAAACAACCTTTCACAATTTATTTATAAATTGAACATATTTTTTTAATGGATTATTTGTTTAAATCTGTGAACTGGTTTGTTAAGAATAAAATCGAGCATAACATATTTTTTTAATGAATTACTTATTTATTTTTAAACTGCTTCAAACAACCTTTCACAATTAATTTATAAATTGTACAAGGCTAAAGTTGACTGGGCTGCCCCATGGAATAGTAAAGAGCTTGAACTATGTAAATGTTCAAAAAGTAGATTCAATATCACCATGTACACAAACTAAATTTTGGACAGTTTCACCAAAAGAGGCAATTGTCAAAACACCACTATTACAAACATAAAAATAAAAGCAAAAACTTTAAATATTTAAGGTTCTCCTTTCTTTAGCATCTTTCCAGATGTCAAATACCCTATCCCATTCCACCATCGATGAATCAAGCCCTGTTAGAGACACCTGCATCAAGGCATCCAATGCAACTAATGATAGCTTTGTTCTTCAGACATCCTTTATTATGTTTTGTCTTGAGAATCCTCTCTCACAAGCAACTGTACTTGCAGGAATAGTAAGTATCGCCTGCCATAATTTTGACATGTGAGGAAAATTTGTATGCAACCCTGTAACATAAAAAATCCTCCATGCATCTTTCATGGATGATCCCTCGCAATTAACATGAAGAGTGTCAACAAATGGATGCAACTCTTTCAAACAAGCCTCAAAATCAAATGTAGTTTTGTTTTCTTCACTTTGATAATAAGGATGTTGTAAGTGTTGAAAAATCTTTTCGAGCCAACGCTTTGAATTTCGTTCTCTACCATGAACATCCTCTAAATAATGTCAAGGGCTAAACAATCTTGCTGAGTTGAAAAATGCAAGATCAGGGAATCTTGCTGAGTTGAAAAATGCAAGATCAGGGAATCTTGCGTTCAAATTCTCTACGAGAGCTTGAACATAATCTTTTGCAAGTTGTTTGCAACTTTCTGTTGAACCTTCAATAACAGTTTCCATGATTGTTTTTGTATATCAACACAATCAACATATGCATGTGGAATTGCTACAAATCGTAATTCATGCTTGTGAACAAGCCCCTCCTTATCATAAATTTCTAGAAAGCCAAATTTAGAGGCATCTATAAATTTAGATAAATAACATGTGCCATCTGCAAATGTGTCGCTTCTTAAAAACCACCTTTTCAAAGTGTTTACCATGACATCTATGGCTGCCCCTAAAGAGCTGACATCAATGTATTCTTCTTGGAATTTCTTGTTCAACTTGTTTAATTCACACATTATATCTGCAAGCATATGTAAACAAAATTGTACTGAAAAGATTCTTGCCTTATCATACCATGAGTCTTTTCTTTCATTTTTCCACAATGTCAATATGGGAGGCATAAGTGCAACAAGTCTTTCAATGACTTGTCCCCTTGAAAGCCATCTAACTCCATGGATTTGAAGAGCTTGAAGAGTTTCAAGTTGCATAAGTTCTTGTAGAGCAATAAGTTGACTATTTCTTTTCGTAGAATTTTGCAGCCAAGAATATACCTTATTTGCTAATTTCTCAACAAATAATGATTCAGGTATTTTTTTTGAAGCATTTGATGCAGCTAAGGCTTCACGATGAGCAATGCAACGAACACCTACAAGATTAGGTACATCTTTCTTCAAGAAACTGATAAAACCATTTTCATTACCAACCATTGAAGAAGCACCATATGTGGAAACTCCTATCAATCTTTCTGTTGAAAGGCCCCTTGATTCCATTAAATGTTTGATTGCATCATAAGTTGTTTTCCCTCTTCCATCGCAAACATTTATGAGCTTTAAAAACTGTGAAATTGGAGGGCCCAATGCTTTTGAGTTTAAAAAAGTGGCATAAACTACAAGATGTTTTTCTAAACTACGGTCTGTACTTTCATCTAACATCAATGAAAAAAAGGGGCCATTTAGCATTTTGGATGTTTGTAGCTCTTCAAGGTACTGAGATATAGCAAAAAGGAATTCTTTTGCAGCCATGTGATTTGTATATGATGTGTACTCTTTGTTCTTTGGCATATTTGGCGTGTGTAAAGACATTGTAAACAAACAAAGAGATTCATATTTTGAAAATGGTAGATCCTCTTGCACCATCTAATATACTAATTTCATAGTAGTGATGACTCTTTCTTTGTTCATATCATCAATGCATGCAATGTGTTCTGTAATAGACTTCGTCTTCTTCTCATTTCCACATATCCACTTTGCTTGTGAGAGTTTATGAATGCTTGAATTAGCATGAACAATTATAGAATCATGCTGCAATGTAGAGCAACCAGTCCCAATTCCCCATGGCCCCATTGCCTTATGCATTTCACAATATATGCATTTCATAACTGTTTTTCCTTCATGCTTTGCTTCTCTCAACCATTTATATTTAGTTTTCCACTGATCACGAAACTCTCTTTTTACTTTTTTTTTTTTTTTTT
>APFE030983291.1:807-24652 GCA_000404065.3 Pinus taeda
AGGCATGCAAGCTTCAAAGTACTAAAAGGGTTGTTTCTAAGTCAACTTCTTGGATAATGAGCTGATGTCAACAAGAAGAGACCCATCGCAGGAGGGTCTTAATGAATCCCACATCAACGACACGGAACGAAGCAAATGATTTTGGAGGTGAAAACAAACTGACGATATGGGGGTTCAGGATGGCGGTCATGAAGGAATGAAGCATGAATGTATTGCTGTGGGTGAGACTCAGGTGAATTGTCTGAATGACTTCTCTTGAACATATCGGCGACACTAACAATGGATTGGTAGTGTTAACCCTAGAGATGGATGGTGTGATGGACCAGTGGTGGAGACCAGTGAACGTAACAACCCAACCCATCATGGATGCGGAAGGAAAGTGTCATGTTCAAGAGCGACTTGTTACCAATAAAGTTTCTTCTTGTTTTCTTCCCAATTTTCCCGAGTCACTGCTGACCAGTACCTCTTTATTTTTGTCAAGCTTGAGGAGGATAACATATGCTTTTTCTATAATCCGCCCTTCGGGTGAACTTGTCGCTATATTTTAGCAAGCCTAGCGATAGTGAAACTCGTTCTCCTCCTGTTGGATGAGTTTGTCGCTATTTAGTTTAACGAGTTTAACGACAAAGATAACACGATCTCTTTCAATTTTAGAGAGTCTGAAAGAAACGGAAAGAAGACTCCGAAGGTTCTTTTTCGTTGTATAATCCCTTAAGTATGAAAAAGTGTAAAATAATACAAAAGGGATGAATTTTCGATAGTTTTAACGAGCCGAACAAGACAAGTGCTCGATACTTTTGTGTAATAATCCCTTAGGTCCAAAAAGATTAAAATCTAGAGGAGGGATAGCACTTCTGATGCCTTTTAACAAGCCGGAGAGGCCAATCGCCTGACAATCTTTTCATATTTTACGAGTCAGGTGAAAAGAGCTTAAAGAAGACTCGTTTTCGAGGAACGAGTGATGGTTTCGGGTAGTAGCTGATTCCAGGTAAGGTTTGGAATTTTCCAATTACGGCAGTGTTACAAGGATGGCTAGCAGAATCACTCTTCGCAGATGTTCCTCGAAGGGGTAAACAATCATGTGGGGGTGAATGATCGTCTTAAAACAGAGTGGAGGTGATGGCAAGAACATGACCAAGGCTCAAAAGCTGGCGATAAGGCATTCACAATCGTTATTTACCCGTTCATTTTTTAACGAGCTTAAACGTGGGGAGAAACACTTGCTCATGACTTATGTTTATTTTTTAACGAGCATGAACTATGCACTAAAACTGCTCGTGGAGAGTTTATTTTTTAACGAGCTTGAACTCTGCGACAACATTGCTCGCCAGTCGTATGATAGAAATGTTTCATTCAAGATGCTATTTTGAAGTGGCTTACATCTCTAAAGCTTTTCCACGGATCCTTTCTTTATGCAAGTTAGGAAACGACTAGCCTTACGGGTTTAAAGGGTTAGAGGTCCTACAAATTTAAAAAATAAATAGCCACTCTTCACTTGCATGTGGAAAGGTTTGCATACCCCCAGGTATAGTGAAGTAGAGTTTCCAGGTTACCCTTCAATTTTCAGACAAAACATTTGTTCTATAGGGAAAGGCCTACCTTCTAACGGAGGTATCTTATCTGGTCTAATTCCCTTTTCCTAGACAGACGGGTATCAGACTAGTCATATATCCTTCGTATAAACCTACACTGTACCCAGAGTTTTCTGCCGAAGCAGACCAGGGTGCATGCCCCCTGGGTTTCAGTCACATCTTCCTGAATCACTGGCACTCATCATGTGGACGGACCGGAGACCGTTGAGACATTTCTTGCGTGAAAATACCACTTAGGGATGGCATTTGACTATTTGCGATGTGTGAACCGGGGAATGACATTTGGTCTACGAGCTTGACCATTTTGCCTTCGTGCAGAAAACACATTACTCTAAAGAGTGAGGAGACGACGGCTCCCATGCAATAAATATAGTCACGTCCAAGGAGTATGATTGTAATCTAAAGGTCCTTGAACTCCCATAATGTTCATGTGAACAGTTTTCCTTCTCAAAGTAATGGGCACATTTGGAAGGATCCCTAAAGGTCGACTGGTTCCCTTGTCGAAGCCTGTTAGATTTCTCATTTCAGGTAAAAGCGATGGCGAACCAAGCACTTTCCAAGCAGTTGAGGAAAGCATACTCACAGAAGCCCCTTCATCAATGATGGTACCAACCATGACCATTCTGTAAGCTTGTACAATGATTCTGAATGGTACATTGGCTGGTAAACGGGGTCTCCGTAGTAGGTTCCAGTCGAAGGAAACCACTAGCTTGCTTGGTGGTGGGACCAAATAGATGGCCGGGTAGGACTCTGATGAACTTCCTTCCTGCGGTAAAGGAATGGGAGGACTGCCCCCAAGATCATCGGAGTCGGTGTTGATGAAAAGAATTTGAACGGTGTCGCTCTCTTTCTCTTCAGTGACAGTATCGTTCGAAGATGAACACTCTGAAGGCAATACCAGGTCAACTACCGTATCGACCCTTTGACTTTCGTCTGGCATGGATTCCGAGGGTCCATTTTCAACGATAGGTGCTTCAGTTGACCACAAGGATGGGCCAGCCGGATTTTCAACCGGTGGAGGGCTCGGCAAGAGTTTTTGATATCCAGGAGGAAGTCGTAACGGTGAAACCGGACGATTATCTAAAACTCTTTTAGCCTCTTCAAGGAAGGGACAACGGTGGACAGCATGATCGCCTTCACACAACTTACAAGGAAGTTTAGGATTCCTTCTTTGTCCATGTGCTTCACTTTCACTGGTTGACGGTGAGCATTCAACATGATCGTCAGAGGTTGATGCTACCGAATTGTGCAAATGAGGAGACCAGTGCCTTAAGATCCGAGGGATGCAGGGACAATCTCAGTGATAGTGGTCTCCATTGCAAATGACATAAGGAGATTTAGGTTTTGACTATGCGGTGTGTGGATTTTTGCTAGACGGTACTTGGTTGCTCCCCTTCGATTTTGGTTCCTTTTTCTTCTTTTCCTTTTTCTCTTTCTGCTTCTTCTTCTTCTCAGTTACTTGACTTTTAGCTTTATCGGCTTTATCAAGCGAAGAGGAAGGAGGAGAAGGAGAATTAGATGAAGTAGAAGGTTGGGAAGCAACTCTAGTGTCGTCTAGTTGCTGGTTAGACTGTTCAGGAATTGTGGGATTCTGAACGATAGAGGTAGAAAAGAGCCAGATTGGCAAACCAATTGTCAATCCTAGAAGTGACAAAGTGGCCATATGGAGTGGACCAACATCTCCCCAAGATAGGAAGGGACTAGGATTTCCTTCATGGGAAAATCCTTGGTTGGTAGACTCCATTTTCTCAACCTGAAGATCAACGGGGGAATTTGTGATGTTATTCCGATTTAAAATAAAAATTCTAGACACTTGGACACAACTTGTTTTTTCAATTTTAAAGAGTCGAGAAAAAACAAAAGATGACTCTAGTCACCTTCAATTTTTATTGAGCTTGAAGTGACAAGTGCTCAGAGGACCTTTTCTTTTAAGGAGTCTGAAAAGGAGCAAAATGGACTTCTACGGAGATCTAGGCAGAGAGGATTACCAAACCAATCGTAAAACTGCATAATACTTTTTACGGTATGGCAGTCAGTCTTCCTGAATGCTGTGTTTGGCACATTACGATCGATAGGGTGGCAGACACGACTTCCTAAGGATAAAGGATGCAGCCTATAGTGGTCTCCCAATATATACGTGACGGTACGTGGGAGTACAAGTCCGTATTGGCACTTATCGTCTCAGAGTGGAGGAATCACCCAACCAGCACTGAAAGCAACAGTTACCAGGTTTTACGACGCCGGAATACGTCTCTAGTCTAGACCTCTAGATGTTGCGTTAATTTCCAAAGCGTTGTTAGATTCATTGAGATTTATTTTAAGTTGATATTGCTTAGCATTTTGCCTTTCAGGTTCACCACGTGATGTATGTATAATTCCTAAATGCAGTCTAAGATGATAAATAGACGTTTTATCTTCTTTCAGCAATGAAAATCCTAGCTACTAAGGGGAAGAAAGTCAAGCATCTTTTCTTCACAGAGCAAAGAGCACACACTAATATGCACAGTCCTAAATCAAGCCAAGCATTCAAGATGTAAATGCACATGCATGTATTGGTTTTCATTTCCCTTAATGTGTAAATGACACTAAGAAAACTATGTGCAAAACTGAAATACTTTTAAAGCGACTGTAGTCAACAAAATTCTTTTTCAAAATGAAGTGAAAACAAGAGAGACACTTTGCGATTTTGAAATGGAAATTGCTTTTCCACACTTTAAAACTAGTAAATCAAGTCTTATGCAATAATAATCGTCTAATCAACTATCTAAAACAATGGGATTGATTTCTAAAACTGAAAATGGCAGCTACGACACTTTCAAATCTAGAGACGACAGTTTGACTATGTTATTTTTTGCAAAAGAGAACTAAAATGATGCACAATACATAAAAAAAAACGTTTATAGTTCTTTTCACTAAGGAGGCAGAATAATGCTAGAGAAGGGGGTATTCATAGAAGCAAACTAATTATAGACAACAAAACTCTTGAATAAGACTGAAAACAGTGAGAAAAATCTACATTCGGAGGGTAAAATCAGTCCTCCCTGACCATCGCACCTGTTACATAGTGAACTCAGTATGCAGTGCAGTTACTCCATTCGGGAAGTGCGATGCATATAGGTTGCCTTGAAGGAAAGATGCGATGGTTACAGTGCAAGACTTTGAACGAGACTTCACTCATATTTTGCATTTTAGTTCAGGTGTTTAAGCTGAATAAGTACAGATCAATGTATGTAAAAACACAGGGGTGATTTTAGAGGTTTCTAAAGCCACTACTCAGGGCAATTAGATTGCTTGCAGATCTATTGTTTAATTTATAAACAAAAACCTGGAGATTGACTGAACCAACATTGATCTACTTTGCAATTGTATGACAAATGCAGTTCGAAGGCTAGCTGGCTTGACTTCATACTCTGTTTGTATGTTAATAAAAGAAAAAAGGATAGATAGGCTAACAAGTAATCTAGTCGCTCCCGAGTGGAGTCGCCATTTTGTTATACAGGAATAGTGTCCACATGGATGTTGCTATTCCCACTAAGATGGGTGGCTATCTTAGAAACAAACAACCAAAGTCTACTATTGATTCCTTTCATGAAAATAGATGAGAAGAGAACCAAGAGGGCCAACCTAATTCTTGCGCTCGATTCCCTCTCCTTCTTGATAGAGTTTTGTTGCTCGCTCTTTGTCTGCTCAGCTTCAAAAGGATCTGTAAAATCACAGCAACATACTACTATGCAAGAAAAAAGGATCTAAATTAATAAATAATGTAGGATCAGATGTACATTAACCATATACAAGCATATATAAACAAGTACACCAGGATATGGAAGGAAACAAGAATAGCTTTATTCAGATAAAACATAGCAAGAGGATTACAACCATGAGCAGCTCTGACCCAGAATCATCCTCCAGCTAAGAAGCCCTTCTTTCACCTCAAGCAAAGCAAAATCACCCAACACTATGAATGTACACAAGAATACCAACACCACTTCTCTATAGATTACAAAATTCCAGCCTCTAGATCTCTGTGATGAGGGATCCATATATAGATGATTACAGAGAGGTGAGCCATCTTTTGAGATCTTGATTAGTGTCTTCTCTCTGATAGTTCCTGCTTCCACTTGGAGAATGAAGATCTCTTACTCATCCCTATCCGAAAATGGAGTGGCAAGTGTCAGAGGGGAAACTTCTGGAAGATTCCATGATCTTCCACCTCGCATTTTGGTCCCTGGAATTTGTCCATTCCCGACCATCGCACCCTATAGAGGAGAAAAACAGTATGCATCGCGCCCTATACATTGGGAAGGTGATATGCATTGCACCCTCTGCATGGAGCTTTCAGTATGGTCCAATTTTGACCATTTATGAGCAGTTTTCAGTGGAGAACTTCTAGGAGATGATGTAATCAGTTGACCTTGTTCGTTTAGGCAGTGAAGCAACCCTTTTAGGGACTTAAGAGCCCTCAGTTTATGGACATTTGTGATTGGGGTTGAAGTGCCCAAAAATGTCTATAACAATGTGTACCTTAGAAAGTCAAGCATTGTGTACCCCTTGCTAATAACGACTACGCAGATGTTAAGGACAATGATTGCATAGTTCCTAGAGATAGAGACTATGTAGTACCTGTATACAATCAATGCATTACCCCAAGCTGATAGTTCTCTCATTGTTAGTAGCAATTGTATGATCTCCCTAGTGAGTTTTCTTAACAATTGTTTTTATGCGCTTTGATTTTCACTAGTGTTCCTTTCACTGTTGAGACAAATTTTTTTCTTGTTTTCACTTTCACAAGTGGATCTTTTACATTCTCTTCACTATAGCATATTTCGCTTTCACTCTATTTAGCTTTTGCAAGTGTCATTTTTACTTTTTCTTACTATCGCAAGTGTCGCCTTTTGTTAAGGGAAGTGTCACATCTAGTAAAATGGAGTCATATCTACACTCTTAAAGGGAAAATTTAATGCATTGTTTTGTGCTATTGTGTTTTATTTATCAAATGGGTATGCATTAGCCTCATTCCAAAATTTTTGTGAATTGTTTGGTTTATGTCGTCACTTGTGTCACAAAGTGTACTTTAACTATCACACTTGCAGGTAAGTGTCGTTGTATTGTTGTTTCAATGGGTACATTTGATTTTGGGTGTTAAGCACTTTGTTATCTTATGATTGATCATTTATGGGTGTGTGATCATTCTTACATTATGTCTGAATTACATCCCTCACCTTACTGAACACACACTCTGTCAATTTATGAAGAAACTCTTTGCCTGATCAACCCTCCTCTAGTTTTCCTACTTGAACTGTGCTTTGTGTAGTCTTAGACCCAAGCCAACATCTGCTACCTCCTGGAACTATGCATTGCACAGTCTCTGCCTCCATGGACTGTGCACTACGTAGTCACAATGCCCAGTTCAATGTCCTTCCCTTGTAAAGTCCATAATTATTCCCTCCAGTCACCCTTTAATTATGCACTACACAGTTTCAGTAAAAAACAAGGCCCTCCCCACTCATTGATTCCCTCAACTATGTTTTGATTAGCCTCCCATAATTATGCATTGCAAAATCATGGTGGGTAAGCCCTCCCTATATACATCCTTAACTTTCTCAACTACACAATCCTCAATCATTGGTCTTCCTGAAGTGTGCACTACAAAAGAACAGTGAGAAAGCCTTCCTCACTGTCTCACTAAGTTTCCCAACTACACGATCTTGTCACTCTTGCCTTCTAGAACTATGCATTACATAATTATAGTGAGTAATCCCTCATATTTATCTTACTAACTCCCTCAACTGCGCAATTTTTCTCCCTTGACCCTTGAGTACTATGAATTATGCACTCACATTCACTAAACCTCAATCACTACCCTCTAGAACTGCACATTGCAAATCCTTGAGCCTCCTCCTTAGCCCAACACCTTGTTACAGACTATTCAGTGAATTACTTGAAGAATCAGATAGACTAGGAGATTTTAGGACTGATGTCATCTTGTCATGAGTTAATTTCATATGCAGGTACTATATATTGATATGACACAATGATGTTCAAGGAGGATGTAAAGGATATCATGGAGGAATACACTTGTGAGGTTGG
The DNA here is from genome assembly GCA_000404065.3 of Pinus taeda. NCBI lineage: Eukaryota > Viridiplantae > Streptophyta > Pinopsida > Pinales > Pinaceae > Pinus > Pinus taeda. The sequence continues at coordinate 8,487 of APFE030983291.1, forward strand.
AGCCATAAAGAGATCTTACTCCATACTTGAATAATATAGAATCTACTAATACTGATATTCAATCAAATGTAGTCAATCTTATTAATGAATCTAAAGTCATGGGAAACCACCATCCTCATAATGATGACTCTATTGATGTACATGATGATGAATTCCCAAGTAAATTGGCTGATCTTTTACTTCGTCAAGAATATTTTGATTCAAAATATTTAGATCTTAAATATAATTTGGTCAAAAAGGATTCTCTTAGGAATACTTATTATTTAACATAATGTCTTTTGTGGTCTATTTCTTGCAATGAGTTAACATGTAATGAAAACATGCCATGCTCTCGAGAATTATAGTCTAATGAGTTGAATCTTGAATTGACACAATGTAGTAAGGTCATCCATCATGAAGAAGGAAGTAATGAAATCATCAAGCATCCATTGCACTCCTTATCATTTCCAGTCTTGCATGAGGAAAATTATTTAGTTCAAGTTGCTCATGAAATTTTTCTGATTTATGCATCTCTATATTTCCAATTAGGATAATCTTATGAGTTGATTAATCTACTTCTTGAAGTTGTAAAATTTGATCAAACTAGTGATGTAGATGGTTGTCATATAGATAATAATGATCTTGTTGATTCAACTAATAATAGTTGTCCATATGCAATTTGTGATATGACTCAATTCTCAAAATGTAGTTATCCATATTTTCAAAGTTCTCGAACTTGTCAGGGAGTTGAGGCACTTTGACTTTCACTTATGGTTATGTCAGGTTCTTTCAATCCTAATGAGATACATGAACCATGTTAGATATGGATATTTTTTTTTCTTTGCATTGTTTCACTAGATGCAAACTCATTCTTGAAATATTTTTGGAATTTTGGATATTGTTTTTCTAACTTTAAAGATTTTGTATATCACCAGATTGAAGATTTTTCTTTAATTTATTCATATCCATGCAAACATATTATATCAAATTTGGGTTTGCAATGTATCTATTTCATGGATGCACAAATATATGAAGCCTATCATTCTTATTATCAAGATAAATGCCATCATTGGCCAAAGGATTAATATTTTTTAAGTGATTCTTTTGATAAATAACTCTTAATCTTCACTGTGAATTTCATGAAACTAATCATTCTTTTTCTAGCCCAATAAATCCTTTTGAGTAGAATTCATTTCTTGAATCATTTAGTGGATTAAATCCCTCATGCTTATGCAAGATTTGATTTGAAATATCATTATAACATTTTTCAGCATCTTATTTTAATTGGTTTCCTAGATTTGCAAGGCCAAAAATTGTTTCTAATTCCTCAAGCTTTTGTATTACTGGTTTGGTATGGAAATGGACACAAAGGGAATCAATGGAGAATCATGAATCTCATATTCTAATTCATTAATTCCATCATAAAACTAGTCCTAACAACTATCACTTGATGAATCATTTTCCCATTAGTACATCTAATGATGTTTGTCCTAGATCGTTAATATTGTTGATTCTCATTATAATTTGGGTGCACTAATTAAACTTTAATTCTCCCAAGACTTTCAGGGTTTCCAAAAGGTTTTCTTTCAATTCAATGATTGAATATATGATTAGCGAGAAGCATCTTTCTTAGAAAGCCCTTATGCTAATAATAAACTTCCATTTTTGTTAATTTTTGTTAATGTTTGTTAAGAAGGGAAACATAGATGAAGGTGCATTCAGAAGACGTTTTCGAGGTTTGTTTGATTTTTTTTCTAGTCGTAAAGGTAAGGTTGTAGGTTGGTTAATTTTAGCTGTAATGGCACATCTTTCTTCCTCTAGAAAATACCTTCTATATTTTGTGAAAGCTAATTCAATTCTTATCTTTTCTATTGCACATTGTTTTATATTGACTTTAATTTCTCTGATCTTTATGTTTGCAGGATAGGAGTATCTTCGATGGTTACATTGGAAATTTCATTTCACCTAGTCTTGAACTTCTTGATAGTCAGATTGGGGTTAGGTCTCAATGCATTTAGTTTTACTTCACATTATATTCACCCTACTTCTTTCTTCACATCTAGTTTGTGTTTTGCTTTGTCTCTTGTTTCCCATCAAACATGTTGGTTTTATTTTCAATCTTGCATTTGTTTATTCCTTTTTTCCTTGTCACATATTTTCTTTTGTGTTTTTCTCAATAAGAACTTGCATGAAAATTTCTTTCGATTAGATCAAAAGAAGATGTGGAAAATTTTTGAAGAGGAAATTGTGATGACAAGCAACTCTTGGCTAATCTATATTCTTACTTCTTTGTCTTGGTCTACATCTTTAAGATCAATTATGTCTCAATATAAAATACGATCCATTCGAAAAGGAAATATTTGAGTAGAATCATGACACCCATATCTATTCTAGGGTCCTCATTACTAAATTAATCTTATAATTAAATGGTGTTTTGTATTGTTGATCCAATCAAGTAGACAAGGGAAATGGGACAATATATAGCAAGCATGTCAACATCATAGGTATATATAATTGTCTCTCAAGGAACATCCTCTCTTTCTCTCAATAAGTTGAGATACCTCTTCCACCTTGGCGATATAAACAGTGATAAAATTCTAATGAGCATATTGAAATAAACTAAAGGGTGAAATAAGAGAAATGATTCCTACACAGAGAGATTAAGGAAGGAACTTCGCCCGGGTATTGAATAACCATTTTGGAAGCAAAGAAATTCTTGTGTTCCTGTAGTGACTTTGTCGAGGTACTGAATAGGCTTATTGGAAACGAAGCAACAACATAGATGAAAAACAATAATTTTATTAACTTAGAATCGTAATTATGTATTACCCTTCTCCCATTTTGAATTATGCTATGCAAAGCCTTTGGGAATATGTGCTTAGCCGAGAAAAGGAATAGAGGATACCATACTTATAACTAGGTAAAATAGAGAATCCAAGGTAATCAACATGATCAATCAATACTTCTTGAAGGACTAAAACTTTGTGCTCAAAGGTAGACCTAAATGAAGCGAGAGTTGTACTAGTGTGTTGGCAAGTGTTATTGTTGCAACAAACACACTCCAAAATTTCCTTACACTTAAATTTTGGAGCATAATTTTGATCCTATCATTTATCATTCCTCGATTGCTTATAGCCACTTCATGGTTAGTTGATTTTTCCTGAGGTTCTAATGGTCAAATTCACTTTCTCACACATGCTCAACCTTTGAGGCATTTGTAAGCGCTCCACTTTCAAGAAATCCTAGCAGTCAATGTGTACCTTAGAAAGTCAAGCCCTGCCTAATCCTTATTGATAACTACTACGTAGATGCTATGGAAAATGATTGCATAGTTCCTAGAGACAGATATTTTGTAGTCCCTGCAGATATTAAGTGCACAAACCCAAGCTGGGATTTCTCTCACTATTAGTAGCAATTGTATCATCTCCCCAGTGAGTTTTCTTAACTATCACTTTTGTGCGCTTTGATTTCTACTAGTGTCACTTTCACCTTTGTGACGATTGTTTTTACTTTATTTCACTTTCAAAAGTGGTGTTATTTTATTCTCTTCGCTATAGAACATGTCACTTTCACTTTCTTTAGATTTTGGAAGTGTCCTTTTCACTTTTTCTTACTATCGCAAGTGTCACCATTTGGTAAGGGAATTGTCGCATCTAGTAAAAGGGAGGCATATGTACACTCTTGAAGGGAATATTTGATGTAGTCTCTTGTAATATAATGTTCTATTCATCATAGGGTTATTCATTAGACTCATTCCCAAAGTCCTATGTATTGTTTTGTTGGTGTCATCGCTTGTGTCATGAAGTGTACCTTAAGTGTCGCACTTGGATGTGATTGTCGTTTTGATTTAATTTCAATGGGTACATGTTGATTTTGGGTGTTAAGTGCTTCATTTTCTTATGATTTATCATTTATGAGTGTGGTATCATGTTAAAATTATGTCCTAATTTCATCCTTCTCCTTATTGATCCCGCACTTAGTCAATTTTTGAAGAAACTCTTCCCTGATCAACCCTCCTCTACTATGCTCCCTCAAATATGCATTATGTAGTCTCAGGACCTAGGTAGCATCCCCTGCCTCCTAAAATTTACATTATGTAGTATTTGCCTTTGAAAATTGCACACTGCATGGTCACAGTGCCCAGTTCATCTGCTTGCCCTTGGAAACTTCAAAATTCTTCCCTCCAATAACCCTTTCACTGTGCACTACATATTTTTAGTTAGTTGTTAGGCCTTTGTCACTCACTTATTCTCTCAACTACAGAGTCATTCGCCTCCCAAAACACTGCAATGTGTAATCAAAGTATGTAACCCTTCCCTATATTCCTCGTTGACTTGCTCAAATACAAATCCTCATTCAGTGACATTCCTAAAATGCACATTGCATAATCAAAGTGAGAAGTAATTCCTCAATATCTCTCTAATTTTCCACTCTAGATAGTCTTGTCCCTCCTTCCTTGCAAAACTATGCACTATGTAGTTATATTGAGCAAGCCCTCATATTTGTCTTACTAACTCCCTCAACTGTGAAATATTTCTCCTCTAACCCTTGGGTACTATGCATTCCAAAATTGTAGTCACCAGACCTCCATCATTTCCCTTTGGAACTACACACTACACAACCCATGAGCCCCCTCCTCATTTCACTACCTTGTTTTGGATCAATCAGTGAATTTCTTGAAGAATCATATAAACTAGGAGTTTTGAGGACTGATTTTGTCTTTTCATGAGTGAATTCCATCTGTACGTATTGTATATTGATATGAGAGTATGATGTTCAAGGAGTATAAAATTGGTATCATGCAAGTAGACACTTGTTAAGATGGAACCATTAAAATATCATCAAATAAGAATATGAAGGGATGTTAAATCACGAAAAGAGATTGAAGTTCAAGATCACATGGATGTCTCCGTATAAATCAACCTCTTGGAGGATGAAGATGAAGCAAACAAAAAAGTATGTCATGAAGAAGTCCAAGTCAAAGCATCAAGGAGATCATCTTAACAATTCCACGCCATCATGAAGCCCCATGTCATCATTACCAATTTATGTCTTGTACAAGTGTCATCATAATTTCATATGTGTCAATGGGTCTTGCCACATGATGTGGACTGTAATTATGTATTTAAAAAAAATGGATTAATTTAAATGTGTGGAAGTCTAAGAGTCACATGGGGAATATGAAAAGTCACATGTGGACTAAGGAGTCACTAGGAAAAGTCCAAGAGCCTTGCAGAATTTCAAGAGTCACATAGAATTCCAATAGTCATGAGCGAAGCTCAAGAGCCATGAGGATATGAAGAATCATTCCTCTTGTTATAAGTACACTCTCATAAGTCAAGAAAATGGATTTTGGGCATCATAGACCTTAGATAGTTAGCCTTAGCTTCTCTAACTTTTCATAGGAGAGAAGATCATTCTTTGGAGAAGAAAGAAGTGACTTAATGTTCCACTACTCAAGCTAGTGTATCATCATTGTAACTATGTATATTAATCTTTCACCTAATGATCAGGAGCTCAACGATCCAACACATTTTCATTCATGTAATATGAATATTGTAAGACTATTGTTTGGATGTTTGCATTATGTGTTATGCTCATATGCACTAAAGAAATTGAACTAGTTCATTGGCTTTGCTGCTTATCTTATTAAGTGTTGCTTTCCTTTAGTGATCATTGTGTCTATGTGAACTAATTCACTAGATAATCAATGAATCTTTCCTTGATCTCATGTGCCTCTCTTAGTATAGTACTATTACTTTCCTTCTAGAGACTGACTCTTACTAGCCTCTTGTGAAAGCCTCCATTTACACACTGAAATTGGTGTTTTAGAGTGTCAACTTACTTGCTGATTTCAAAGTTTATGTGCATACTATCTTATGTTATTCATCACAACTAAGGGAAGTTGTTGAATAATGGTGGACGGGATGATACTTTGGATGGTTCATATACTCTAAACGGTGAGGTTTAATTGGGACTTCACATTAGGGAGACGCCCTTGGTTGATGGATTTCCAACATCGTCAATAAGGGGGAAGAGATAGCAAAAATATATAGAGAGGGAGGAGGGAGGGTTAACGAAAAGGAAGAGAAAGAGAGGTGTTAGAAAGAGAGATTTTGGAAGGATGGTGACACACTGGAGAGAAAAATGTGTTCCATTGGAAGTGTAGGGGTGTGTTTGTTCCTTGTGTACCATAGACACCTTCCTTGGAGTTGGTTGGTACCTAAACGGAGCATTCAAGTAATTGGATGTTGTTAGTGGACAAACATGGATAAGAAAATCATTGAAAGTAATGGAAACAATGCATGAAGGAACATAAACTAAAAACTGCACTAAGTAATGCGTAAACAAGATTAATGGAGCAAACAAATCAACAAAAATTAGGAAAATGGCCCCGTTTATTGACTACTAGTGGTAGAAGAGTTACAATAGAAGTATAAAAGACACTTGAAGAGAATTGTTTGGGCAATGGTGCTAAATAACTGTCAACAAGGATTTCCATTTCTTAAATATCCTTACAAGCTCTCTCTCCCTCAAACAAGTATAAAATACACTCTCAATGATGGAATACTATTCTCAATGGCATGATTGATTGCTAGGGAGCAATTTTGGCATCATAATAATGCTCTAATGTTTCTTCTTTTTTGGCTCTCCATGAACTTCTATTTATAGATTTTTTGGACACCCCTTCCCTCCTTTTCTCATCAATGTGGTTGTTCATGTGATAAATGAGATGAGAGGTACCATCTCCTTCCCTTTAAGGCTTCTTGGGGCTAAGGGAACAAACTTTTCAGCCCATCATGTCAAGAGTTGGAGTGTTCTACAAGCAAGTTCATGGCCCGAGGTTATACCTGGGTTGTTCGCAACCACACAACTATCGAAGAAATAGTTGCTCAATTGTTGATTTCCATTAATGGTGCACTCATGCAGTTCAATGTGATAACTTGATCCTTAGGAAAGATTTTATTTTTTGGTCTTCAAGGTGCTTCCGGATGAAAATTTAATCTTTGTATGTGTTGATCACTAAATTTGAGTGTCTTTTAGTGCGTATAGATGTGTATGATATTCATATGATAATAGTTTCCCCTTGATGTATGATGTTAAGAGAAACCCTATACCCAAAACACATCATGTTTTTTCTTATCTGACTGAGATTCTTGCAAACTTATTGAGATATAGAGAAACTTACTATAGTGATGATTAGGGAAAATCCTTCACCGAGAACTAAAGAGAACCATGCTCGACATATTTTCTGTAACAACCCTGGTGAAAATTCCATGTAATAAAAATAAATAAAGACAAACTAATAACCATAAATGATGGGACACTTATTCCAAGCTGAATGTTGGGCAAGCTCCTAGTGATGGGGATCACTTGTGATTTTTTATGGCTAAGGAAATTGGAAAAGGAAATGGCTAAGGCTTTGGAAAGGAAAAATGGAATTTTTGGCACAATTATTTATGAAAATAATGGAAATTAGGAGAAAAATGAGGTGAAAGGTCACAGGTTGCATGTGAGGAGGAAAATGAAGGGAAATAATGGAAAATGAAGAAAATAGAGGCCTCATTCATAAAAATGGTTTCGAGGATCAGTTGGCAACCTTCTATCAATTCAGTTTTGGAGCTATCTCATTATTCTCTCTCTCTCTCTCTCTCTTACTCTTGGAGACTTAGAGTTTTCTTGGAGAACTTTTGGTGGTTGTGGCATACTTGGATTCTTTGAGAAACAAGGCAAAGGAGGAGCAAGAAAGTGCAAGAAGGCATTGAGATTAGAAAATACATCATATTTGCTTGCAGGTACCAAGTTACATGTGTGTTTGCTTCATTAGTTTTTGCATGCATGGCACACACATATGGTTTCTTGGTCGTGATTTGTCATTGTCATGGAGGATTCCCCAAATTAACAGTGGATTGCCGAGATTTGCCATTTCCTCGATAGCCATGGTGATTATGGGTTTAATTTCATTGTTTGTTTTTTTTTTTGTTCTCATGTTTTCTTAGCTTGGGTTGAGTTACTAGTCCCATAGCCTTAGTTGAACAAAACATTTGGAGCCCTTGGTCAGTTGACTTACTAGTCTTGGAGCCTTGGTTTGACAAACTCTCTAGAGCCCGATGGCAACTGTGGGTTGAGTTACTAGTCTTGGAGCCTTGGTTGGAACAAATGCTCTGGAGCCTTGGATGGCTAGGATAAACATCGATCTGATGATAGTTTTGTGATCTCTATCTGTGAGGTGGAATCTTTATTTGATGGGTTGAGGTGGATGGCCTTTGGAAGCCCTAGATGGTTTTTGATTGATCTGTTCTATGAGATCCTACATTCATGATTAAAATATGTCATGAGGGTGAATGCACAAAGAGATATTTGGCTCATCCATTCTATGGTCATATGGAACATGGAAGTCCCATCCTAGGTTTGGATTTTGCATCATTAATGAAAGGTTATTTCTCCTTGTATTTCTATGATCATTTTTATAGATTATATATGGTATATATGACTATACTTTCATGAGTATTTTCTGCTACTATTATGATGGTTATGTATGTATTTTATGGTAGTAGCCATGTGTGGCTCTCATCATGTTTCTACTTGTAATTGAATGATCAATGTACCTATGACCTAATGGATGGAATGGAAGTTGATGTGTTGAGGCATCAATGGCTTGTAATGCTTCTCAGTTAAGTATGAGACCCCTATGCTCAAATATGTTAATTACACTTGTAGATTACACATTTGCAATATGTTTGATGAAATTATTGTCATGGCTAGTAGGGGCTCAATCAAGGTCTTGAACAAGTATTTTCTTTAGTACTATCATTTCCATGTTATTTTCGTGATCTGAAGAGATGATTCAATTCTAGGCAGTGACCTAGGCTTTGGCCCTAAAAAGTGGCCTAAATCGTAGAGTCGTTGGCATAACACTGACATTTTTGGTCTCTGGTCACTGGCATGCAATCCTATGAGAGCGACTTTGGTTTTCTGTCGTAATCATGCCTATAGCATGGGAGAGGCTGATGCTTAATTTGTCCAAAAGTTTAGTCGGACACCAAGGTTAGTTGTCTAAAGTATTGGATTGGTTCCTGAGGGTCCTATAGCTAACGATTATTGTCTATATGGTGTGCTTTTTTTTGGTTCGACTTCCTTAATGTGAGTTAGGTGGTCAAATCATATCATAGTCACCTCTTGTCACATGTTTTCCCTCGCTAGCTGGTTGCTTGGGTAGATGTGGGAGGAGGGCGTTAAATTGTAGTATCAAAGCATGGTTCACCACTAAAAATGGATGGGCTATGTGTTGGTCATGAATGCATGTTAGTTTCATGTGTGTCTGTCACCCTTGCATTCCTTGTGCTTGTTGCATTTGTATGATATTGTTCATGGTTGTAGTGATGTCATCAAGTGAAACTTGATGTTTTGTTGAGGAATGCATCATCATGAGTGTATGACAGGTTACATGTTGATTTATGTCTCTTACATGTATCATTGTAGTATGCTTGGTTACATTCTTGTGTGCTTGGTTGCATGTACCATTCTTACAGGTTTGATTTCAAGTATTGTTCATTCATGCTTGATCATACATGTTTATGCATATGTGTGGATGGTTATGCATCACTTATGCATTTTCATGTTTGCATGTGGTCAAGTGTAAAATGATGTAGTGGTGGTTGCCATGCATGATTTCATGGTGTGCGTTGTTGTTGAGGTCATGCATTGATGAATGGACCCTAGCTAGAATAACGGGTGCATGGTCATATGCTTATGTTTTATGTTTCTATATGCTGTCATGATTATGTTATACATGTATCATGATGATTTGTTGATCTTGCAGACAAGGTATCCTCCCCGAGCTATACTAAGGTACATTGTTTTATTATGATTTGGAGCAACTAACATGATACACCTTGTAGGAAGAAATATCAAATGGCTAGCAAGATGGTTGACTAAAAAAACTCTCCCTATGAATCCGAAGAGAAATATGGTGTTGGTAATTCTTCTGATTTGGTAGCTACATTGAGAAGCTTAAAGGAATAAATAAGGAGTGGCAAGGAAGATAATGACAGAATAATGTAGGCACATGAGAAACAAGCAGAGTTAAATGCAGCAATACTTCGGAGTTTGTTAGATTTGTAGTGGCAGGGACCACATGGGATCAAATATGAGAAGGAGGATAAAACTAATGTGTCATATGGTAGTCGGTCACATGGTGGTCATAGATTAGATAGAGATGACACAATGAGAGATGGTAGATTGTTGGACACTCCAGATAGGAGAGGGCATAAACATAGGTATGATTTTAATTCTGATTTAGATAGGCATCATGATACTCATCTTCATCATCCTTACCAGCCAAGTGATAGGAGAGATTTTCCAAATGAGTTTGAAAAGCCACCAACATTTGATGGAGAGTTGAAGAAACCATAGGATGCAGAGGCATGGTTGGTTGGCTTGAGGAAATTATTCAGGTTGCATGACTATTCAGAGAAAATGAAAGCTAGAGTGGCTACATTTAGTCTCAAAGGTAAAGAATACATTTGGTTCGAAGATGTGAAGAATGACAGATGTATTCATGAGGAATATTTGACTTGGAGTGAGTTTGAGTGACTATTCAAAAAGAATTATTTGTCAGAAAGATCCTTTGATGACAAGGTGAAGGAATTTTATGAGTTAAAGATGGGATCTATGACAGATGATGAGTGCAGTTGCAAGTTCTTAGAGAACCTTAGCTATGTGCCTTATCTCATAGAGGAAAAGGCCAAGATTTAGAGGTTCATTAGTCAGTTACCAGTTGCATTTAAAGATATAACTAAGTTCGATGAGCCTAGATCATTAGAGGAGGCTATCTGAAAGCTAAGGCATTTCTATGAACAATTGAAGCACATAACCAAGACTAAGATAGACTGGAGAGGTAATGCAAAGAACAAAGGAAAATGGGATAGAAAGAGAGCAAGGCTTTAACATACAAGTAAAAACAAGAATGTCGCACCAATTTAGAGGTTCAATATATCAGACAGAGGATAGGGACACCAATATGAGGAACATAATAAGGAGCCTGTGTAGTGTTGTACTCATGGAGGAGATCATCATAGGAGAGACTGTCCACAATACCATAATGGTTGGCCTAAGATATAAAGTGCACAGGAGGCACATACTATTGGAGAGGTTTGTGGGCATTGTTGGGGCCTGACCCAGGTTCAGAAGTGTTTTAGCCAAAAAATTCTCGAAGCTACTGGCCCCTTCGACAACAGTCTGCGGAGCGTGGAATGAGGTCTCACTCGAGGTAGTATGGGAGGGTGCTAGAACTAGGTTTCCACACCCTATGGATGTCTTGATGAGGTCTGGAAAGGTCACAAAACAATCCTACACGCTTGGGCCGCTCTGCGCAACTCTCTAACCTTTGCGTAGCTCTGTACAGAGCTCGAAGAGGCATTGCCTAGATCCTTTACTCTTACGATGTTATTATTATAGACCTGACTTAATTTTGCGGGCCTAGTATTCTTATTTACCCATTTAACATTTATAACCAGTGCACACAATCATAAACTATAAAGAGATTCAAGGATATAATCGAAACATAAAAACACAGATTAGATGCACAATATTCCAAAATCAACTTATTTTTTATTAACCTTTTGTTCCAGTACAATCCAATTTCACCTTGCACACTCAGCTGCAGGGGTCTGCGCACATAGCTGCAGACTCTACCAGGCCTCTGTGCACACAGCTGCAGAGCCTCTTCCTACTCCTACAACCCAAGACTCATACTTACAGACTCAGAGTGAATATCACATTAAAAAACCCATATCACCTGAACTCAATGCTAAGAAACTGCCTTCTACACTTAGAGCCTCGCTCTATATATACATTCCCATGGTCCGTAGACCATGGGTAAGCTGACACACTTTAAATTTCCTTATATTATCTGAGGTCAAACAACTCTTTGACTTGACTCATTACAATTTGCACTCTAAACTCTTTGCAGAGCCTTTACAATACCATTACCCAAAATTGTGAGCTTTAAGCCCCAAAATTGTTATGCGAGGGATCCGCTACCCAACAGGCCCCCAACACAAACATCGTGACTCATCCTAAGTCACTCGACTGGTGTGGCAATCTTTGCTTGGAGTCTATCTAATAATGTTTGCGCTTCACGGACATTTGCCACACATTCCTCTGCTGTCTGCTCTATCAATTGTGCAAAATTCTCTGATGCCTCATTGTCAGCAACACCCTCTTGCCTTTACGCATATGTGTCCTGCATCTGGGCCAGCTTCCCCTCGATTGTGGTGGTGACCATGAATGCTTCCTTGAGCTAAGGCTGGATGCATGCTTTAAGCCCTGCTTCCTTTTGGCGTGCAGTGTCTACCCATTCTTTTGGAGCCTGAGCCTCCCTCATCTTGGCCAATCGCTGAGCAAGGGTGACCATCTACATGGTCCCCCAGAAATTCTCATAGGCCTATTGCAATTCCCGCACTTCTGTCTCTAACTGTTATAGCATTGGGTCCTCCTACAGTGAAGTGAGCATCAAGAGCAACTGGTCCAACAATCCTATGTAGTCTTGTATAGCATGTTGTATTTCTTGTAACCTCGATCGAATGGTGCGGTGGCACTAATCTCAGACTTTTGGTAGTGTAGAGGGTTGCACCTTTAGTCACAGCTCTGCAATCTACAAGTTCAGCTCCAACTAAACCTACACGACCTCCTCCTAAGTCCTAAAAACTCATGTTACCAGTTGGTGAATTTTTTCCATGGTGGGGAGTGCCGCCGGCACGGACAACTCTGGAATGCTGCTATAGGCCTCATCCACTGCCTCTCCTAATCCCTGGTTTTGGGCTACCAAGTTGTTGTACTGCAGGCTGAGCTAGTCTAAGTTTTCCTTCTGCTCGCTCAAGACTTGGAGAGCGCCACTCTCCCTAGCTTGAAGCTCAGCAGTTATCCCATCTTGTAGCTGGTATAGGGTTTCTTTGGGAAGGGCAGCAAAATTCAACCCCCAGCCCCTCATGTCACCTTCACCTTCTGCTAAGATGACACTTCCTAGTAACACCAATGTGCTCCTTGTGTGGGTGCGCAACATCTGCTCAGCTTTGGCTACACCTTCCGCAAGGTGTGGTGTCATCGCTCCTCGGGGTCGCACTTGTAATGCCTACAACTGTGATGTGAATGCCCCCAACACAGTTGTCTTCTCTGTCATCAAATCTTCTAGAGCATCCTTAGTGACATTGCGAACTGGTTCGCCACTATCAAGAAAGGCTCCCTTAGATGTCTTCATTATCTTTGTCTTCTTTCGTGCAGCTAGCTTCTCCTGCACGTGCAGCCTCTTGGGTTGGGTTGATGTTGCTGTACATTCCTCTACCTCATCCTCCCCCTATATGTCCTGCTCTGTGGACTTGTCCTAAACTTCCTTGGTCTCTTCAGTGGGTGCAGTTGTGGGTTCTTCTATCTGCACTATTGTGGCTGCCTCATCCGCCTTCCGCTATGTAGACGCTTCCTGTTCCAGGTGCTTTCTCTCCACTAGCTTCACAATGCGTAGCTTGGTCTCCCTCTTCCGCTACTGTATTGTGATCTTTTCTAGTTTTGCAAGGTCTGGAGAGTGCCACTCTAGAGGCCATGTTGCCATTACATCGAAGATTGCATCATTCATTGCAGTGAACAGAAGCTTCACCCATGTTCGGGCTGTATCCTTTCACACTTGGATATACAGGTTATGCATATCTGCCTTGAATTCTATCGTGCTTTGCAAACTGTTGTATACCGTTGGAGACAAACATAGCCTGTGTTTGATCCAAGTTTTGATGCTCACCTCCATGAATGTCCAAAACACCTTGATCTTGTGAACCCTTGTCATGCCTTTCATTGCCCAGAGCGAGGTGTACCTCGTGGCTTCGAGTAGGTTCCTCTTAATGGTGGGAAACTAGCTATCCTTTGATAGCTCCCCTGCAACCAACAAGATGGATAAGAGAAATCATGTGTAGTGGAAGATCTTACCCTGCTCCTGGGCCTCTCGACAATTTGTCAAAATTTCATTGCAGAGAAATTGTGCCCAGTTGAACTAAACCCTCTCTGCACACTGCTTCGCCAATGCAATCACTGATGTTGGTACCTTATATGTGCAGCATTTCGTCATGATATTTTTGGCCAGAAATTGGGTGGTGACACACACCCCTCTGTCCTTGATGCTTGTAGAGCTATAAAAAGGGTCTCTTTCACCTCTAGTTACCTCACATTAATATGTCAAATCTGGGATCGTCTGGTTATTTCAAAGGGTGTCTCAGTCTGAGGCTTAGCATTTGCCAGAGTAATGCTTGTAGTACAACTATTTAAAAGCTACGCAAGTAAATTAATGCAAATCTACAATTTAACTACTTCAAAAGACCAAATCACACCAAGTATTGCATCAGCCAAAGGTTCGCCAGCAATAACCCATCCTTTCCATAATTGATGAGAATAGATCAGAGGTCTGGGAGCCAAATAGCAGATGCTGGGCTCACTACAGCCTGGGATCGTTCTTAATGATTAGAAATGAAACAACAGATAAAGGAAATGGCAGTGAAATAAAACAGCACATCAGCCAAGGGCTTGGTAGCAATAACGCATCCCTTTCATAGCTGATGGGAGTAGATCAGAGGCCTAGGGACCAAGTAGTAGATGCTGGGGTCCACTACAGCCTAAGTCTGTCCTCAAGAAATAGAAAATTAGCAATCTGGAAATGGAATGGCAAATAAATGGAACAGCAAGTAAATGGAACAACAAATAAATGGAACAACAAATAAGTGGAACAACAGTTCAGAAATAGAACAGCAATCGAAATAAGCAATAACCGAGTTCCTTAAGCTACAACTCTATTTAAACAAACACCAATCCTGCAATCTTATATGATGGAACAATACTATAAAACATTAGAAACACAACATACTTAATTTGCTTCTGTTAAAACGCATACGATTGTATTTCACAATGAAGAACAGTCACATTCGATAACCATGTGAAACAGACCTTTCCAGATGACTTTTTATAATGCAAAACACAATCGTGAAGAATTCTGGAATAAATTAACAGTGTCCTGTAGAGATTAATCAATACTTAAAGAATTGGTAAAATAACATAGCATCGATATAAAGTTCAAGAACACGAAATGAGTTAATTGCAACAGAGCATGTAATAGAATATTCTCAAAACACAGCAGATTACCAAATTACGTCTATGAACAAACCACACAGAAACCACGCGTAATAGTACAAGAGAAAGTGTCCTCCAGGGCCGGGCCCTTAGCCTCCAGGGGTACACCACTTAAGATGGATCCAGGCTCAAAGATAAAAAGTGAACAAGTCTGTATTAAAGCATGCAATAAAATTACAGAACTCAAGTCTTCAACAGAACATAAAGATCATAGTCCTGATCTTCTTTAAAATAAATTACACACCCCCCGTAGCCAACAGTGCTATCCCTTTTATAGGAGAAATGGCAGAGACATCTAGATACAGAAATAGATAAAACAGTGATCCCTCAGGATCTAAGATCCTGAGGGATTCGTAGAATCATTAATGGTGCGTTACTTCTTCCTCTTCTGTTCCGTGCTGGTATCTCCGCGTCCTTTCTTGGGTTGATCCGTTTTGATCTGGTTTGCTTCCGGTCTTCCGTCAAAGGGACAACAGTTAGCTCATCTTTATCTTTACTTTTGGAATGGCCACCTTCCGCTTTTCCTCCCTCCTGCACATAGAAATGACGATTATCAGTGCTTCTCATTAATCTCTCATGTTTTGTTATAAATTCTTATCATTATCTAAGTTTCCCATGCAAAAGGCTTTTTAGTTTTCATGAAAAGATTCCAAAATGACCATCAAAACATACCTTCCTTGGTACTCCACACACCCCCCAGCTTACCCTTTTTCATGGCCTCATGAAAACATTGTAGTTGACATGCAGAGCAGTGAGGGAGTAGGTTGGATATGGAATCTCTTGTGGGGGCCTACACCCATGATGCGTAACTAGATGATCAAAGAAATGGCTTGTCTGGCCCTCGGGCATCTCATACAGGGCTTGGTATCCGAGTACAGGATGCCAAATGATTGGACTCCGGAACCTATATCCTAACTAGGATGGCCCTGCCCTCAAAACAATTTCACCATAGAGGGGGAATCGGTTAGCAGCAAGCTTGAAATTTTCATACTTAAATGGCTCTCTGAGCTGAATGTTCG
>APFE030983310.1:0-38332 GCA_000404065.3 Pinus taeda
TAATGACAAGCTGTAAAGGGAAAAATTGCTACATCTCGTGATGACGAGATAGCATGAGGGCTAAGTGCGAGCAACTTGAAGAAGACAAAAGGTCTTGTGAGCAAGCTAGGGGGCAGATTTGGTCCCGAAAGACAATGTGACAAACGGGAAGATTGACTAGCAGTGGAACCCAGAGGTGACCTCTACCATTGGAGTTGTTAAACACACATGGGTAGCAACAAAATTTGAAGGATAAAACATGAGAGTACATTTTTTATTAAAAAGAGATATACATTTATACTACATAGTTTGACCGTTGGGTTTCACATCCCAAGGTCTCTTGGACTTATTTTTGTTTATTCGGCTTCCACACTAACCCATTGAGGATTAGGTATCCACCATTCCCCCCTTAATCCGAAGGGTTATGTATGAGTCCAACAAGAGAGTTGTAATACAAAATTTGCCTAAATGCATGGCAGCACTAGGCTGAATGTTCTCTCTCAAATGTTTGTATAAAGGGCGGTGGTTTAAGGATGACCACCAACACTCGAATGCTTAGTGAAGTTCCTGGAACTCTTCCACAACTAGCAAGAAGCTTAAGTCTTCTGCTACAGGAAGTGCTCCTATTGTTTTGAAGAGGGAAACCTTCAACCAATAAAGGAAGGTCTCACCCCACATAAAAGGGAGAACTTCAACCTAAAAATGGAAGTCTCAACCTGTGATGGTTTAAGGATGACCAACAACTCTGGAATGCTTAATGCAATTCCTAGAACTCTTCCAAAAC
This sequence comes from Pinus taeda, assembly GCA_000404065.3. Taxonomy (NCBI): domain Eukaryota; kingdom Viridiplantae; phylum Streptophyta; class Pinopsida; order Pinales; family Pinaceae; genus Pinus; species Pinus taeda. The sequence continues at coordinate 764 of APFE030983310.1, forward strand.
TGGCAAGAAGCTGAAGTCTTCTGCTAGAGGAAGTGTCCCCAATTTTGTTCCTGGAATTCTTCCAAAGCTCGCAAGAAGGTGAAGTCTTCTGCTAGAGGAAGTGTCCCAATTTGCCAATTGAAGGCATGCTCAGGGGCATCTTTATTTCTGGCTACAACTCTGAATCTAGTATGGCAAATTGTGGCTCACGCTTGCTTGATATGACTTTGAAGCTTGTAGATGACCATCATTCCCCCCCTTGTCAAATACAAGGTGAGATGATGGAGAAAACTCAACTGCAAGACTGTTCAATAATCTAGAACAAGTTCTGACATGTGATTGGAATATCTTCTTGGTTGTTGATTCCCATTGCCAAGAAGTGATCCATCCAAGATGAATCTTTGTTCTTGTAGGACGTTTGTTTTTGAAGCATCTATTTGAAGAATGGGTGGTTTTATGACAGTGCTTACATGGATTAAGATTAAAACAATGATCTTTCAAATGGCCAACTCGGTCACAATGTTGGCATTTCACAATTTCTTGTTGTTGTTGTTGTTGTTGTAGAAGAGGAGTAGAATCTGGAATAGTTGGATGTGAATTGTCATGAGGAGCAGGTGAACTGTCATGAATGAATCCAGCACTCTGAAACTGAATGGGCTTTGAGTAGTCTGGAATATGAAAGGACATGTCCTTTTCATATCCAAGACCAGTTCTGTGCTTGTTGTGGGCAAGTTGTTCCCAAGGTCTGATGATGGGCTTGGGAAGTGCAAACTGAGTTTCTGCATCTGCATGTACAATTTCTTCTTTGTGGGAGTCTATTTCAATCTTATGAATAGAAATAGGTTCAGAATAACTCATATGTTTTAATTCTTCTTGTTGTAGCTATGATTCGAGTTGCAAAAAATCAATTTTCTCTTGTGCATTTTGTAGACGGACCTGATTGTTTGTGAGAGAAACTTTGCTAATTTTTAATGTATCATGAGTAGTAGACAATATCAGAGTTTTGAGGAACTCCAATACTTCATTGGTTCTGGCCATTTTTTTTTCAATGTCAGAATTACACCTTAAAACCTGATCACAACTACTACTCAATGCAGAAAAGTAATACCCACTCACAATGCACAACAATATCCTTTATAAATGTGCAGCAAATGATCAGTGTGCAACCAACAAGCACCAATTACAATCCATATAAAAATAAGATGATGAAGCTATGTTAATGTTGAAGACCTTAAATTTGATGCTTATGACGATATCACTGAAATTGTGTATTTGATAATGATCAATACAATATATGAGTATTTGATATCAGTGCGCTTGAATGCTAAAACATTGTATCAAAGGTGAAGTGATTGTTCCAACTACAGAGTTATAGTGTACTGCTACAAGAACACTGTGACAAGGCTATGCTCAAATGCAACTGTAAAACCTTACTTACTATACCAATACAACCTGATTATTCCTTAATTACTTTAACTAGATATCATCAATATATATGTGGCATCTTTGTTCTTGAGAAACCCTTGCCTTTTCATGACATCAATACACGAAACCTTCACCAATCTGTCCTCAATCCTGTTGTCTTATTGAAGGAGAAGGGAATTAAATCTTTGAAAACAAAAACTACTGCAAAATGTACCTTGTTAGTTTTAAGAGAGTTTGATTTGACCAACTTCCATACAATCTTCTTCTCTATAGTGTCATTGTAATGAGTCAATTTTTGACTTCTACTTAAATGATAGTAAAGTTGGTCTCAGCCAAGGTCGGCTTCATTTTGTTAGGCACTGTAACAAGTATATATATAGACCTTCTGAAACCTCCACTGTAACAATCTAGGTCTCAACAAACTCCGCACATTTCATAAATGAAGACATTCAAGTCTGCTAGACATTAGAGACTTTTAATGCCGCAAGCTGCAATTTTTCCTTGAGTCCATATGAATTGACATTTAAACACTGAATTTTCATCTTACATCATGAAATGCCCATTTTAGTATATTATGCACCTAAAAATTCCAAAGAGGATTCTAAATCCTTGAAGTATTGACACTAACAAAAAAATGGTGTTAAAGGATAACTCGATGGAGTTATTTTAGATGGGCGAACAATACTACATTAGCCATGGTCTCCTCTCATTTTTTGTTGCTAGAAAGAAACAAAAGAAATGATGATTCAAATACGTCCACGATGAAACCCATGATGTTCAAGACTTGAAGAAAACCAACGAGGGAAAACTCTATGACTTTCACTCAAAAATAATGATGCCCATTCATTTCCTTAATATCTATAGGAGTGGAAGCCATGACATTAGCATCATGCTATAGGAGTGAGTCAAATAAGTGAGAAGTTTCACCTGGCTGTCGAGAATTCTGAGATGCTACTATATAGTGCTAAATACGTGATTAATTTCTGGAAGGGGCTTTGATATATCATCCATACAAATAAAATATTCTAGCAAGGAACTCTTCAAAGGCATAGGCTCCAAATATTTGCGTACTCATCTTCATTTTTCCGTAGTGAATGTACAATGTTTTCTTGACAAGTAGCTACAACAATGAGTCTCAAATCTGATACATATAGGCTCAGTAAATGTCATATTTCATACAGCAATCAGCTACAACCCAAATGCTCAGGAAGTCGTCCCCCAAGACTCACTGAATGTGAAGAAAGATTATAAGGAATGCTCAACCCATGTACATGAGTGTAAATATATTTGAGGAAAAGTCCACGGCCCACTAAAATCTTCTGAACTCAACCCACATAAATTGATCCTCCATTTGGTAATAAAGACCCCATCCTCTAACACCAAACTAATCCTCCAAGAGCGATAGAACTTCAATCAATGTGCATGCCTCTCTGACAGTGGAAAACTCGACCCTTTGGTAAGCAGAACTCAGACTATAGAAAATGATGGCACCAATCGAATAGAGGGCGACCTTCTAGGACTGGAAAATTTGAGCCAATAAATTACAGGAATACTCTCCCTCTTTGCTGAAGGAAAAATCGGCTTCTTCCTTGGCACAGTAATTTCTAAAGATGCTCACACAATTCGGCCTTCAAAAACATCTTGGTATCGTTGGATAGCCGAAACTTCAACCTCTTGCAATGAGGAAGTTTTCCCACCTGCAATGACAAATTCTCTCCATAATACTAAGGCTCCTTTGGAATCAAACTCAGTTAGATCTTCACAAATAACACGATGAAGGGAATATTGATGCATTATGCATAAAATGCTCTATTCTAACAAATGCTATAATAATGGAGCAGTGTTCAAATAAACCTGGAGCAGCATTCAGTGTTCAAGGCAGAGAGCCTAGAGAAAATACCAGGTCAGGGGTGTTAGTTCTAAACTATGGGAAAAACAGGAAAATAGGCAGAAAAACTGGTACAAGGAGTTACAACCAATTTTAGGAATGGTAAAAATAGGGTTGTAGAAATCACAGAGGTTGTAGCTAGAATTTAGCTGAGAAAATATTTATGAAATGTAGAAGTCATGGTAGAAATAACCTACACAGAAAGGCCATAAAACAAATGGCTCAAATTAATTATGCAGGGTAGGAATACGCCCTACTCTGATACCATGTTAAACAAACATGGGCAACAACATAATCTGAAGGATAAAACATGAGATCACATTTTTTAATAACAAGAGATATACATTTATAGTACATAGTTTGACCGTTGGGTTTCACATCCCAAGGTCTCTTGGACTTCTTTTTGTCTATTCGGCTTCCACACTAACCCATTGACGATTAGGTGTCCAACAGGAGTTGCTTACTTAAAAGCAACTCAGGTATGAGGTACCTTCAGAAAACTATACTTTTGCACCAAACTGAATTAGGTGTCCTCCATTGTGAATAAAAAGGGTAGAGGCCTAATGCTAAGGTGATAGTTGAAAACGTTAATAGTAGGTTTCAGTTGCATTTTATTTACTGATAACAGGAAAACTTAAATATAGTGATCTTTATAGATAAACTAGTAAACTGTAACTATGAGAAATGCAACATTCTCCTAAAAAACTGGAATATACTATTTGCATAAATATAATCTTTACAGTTCTATTAACACAAGAAGAATGAATATCATAGAAATGGAGTAAGAAGAATCTGGACATGTATTGTTAAATGCAGAGAAAAATTATTTGATGTAGGATTATTGTAGAGTTTCAACTCTGTAGCAGTCTTAAATACAAGAAGAAAAAGAAAGAATCTATTGTACAATACTGCAAAAGGAACCTAGAGTTAATCTTCTCTGACTGTGTGAAACTTTAAATAATTTAGGAAAAGAATAAGAACTGGAGATGTCGTTATTTCAAAGAGAACAAGCATAGAAGAGGTCGTTAAAGCAAGGGTTTAGGGATAGAAACCCTAAGGCAGACCTGGATAGATTTCTGAGAATGGAATGTCAATTAACAATTCCAAATCCTACCTGGTCTTCCTAAACCCTGCGAGGTATTGAAACCCCTTGCTATTAATTTTTATTGAACGAACGAATGAGTTAACTAAAGCTCTAGATTAATCATAATAGGGAAACAATTACATCGTAACAATGCAAGACACAATACCAAGAAACTTCGACAGAGAAATGAATAAATAGTATGAATTTTAAAAGAAAACTCTAAATCGAGTTTCCCACAGCAAGCCCTGCTCACACAAACGGAACTGGAAACTTAAGAACAAATCAGCATGTGTGAATTCGAGAAGCCACATCACAAACCATTAAAATATAGACCCAAAAACAAATTGCTTCCATATAATTCATAAGTTTTTACACATTAAACCATACATTGATATCATCAAACCAGACATTGATATATAACCTTAGAAAAATGGAGTCTGTTACATAGAGGAACATTTCGGCTACAAGCCCAAGAAACCAGAATAAAACTTGGGCAACATATCTTAGTTCTGAGAAATGTAAACCCCCATGATAAACACAGAAATTAACATATAAACAGTATGAGTGCTACCATAAACTCAGGACCCACAGCTGATGGGAAAACCCTCGTTTCATATCGAGGAAATGTACAAGTAAACCCCTCAGAACAGCGATGGGTATTTCGCCTGTCACACTTAAAACCTTAAACCCTTAACCATGCAATGTTTGCAATAATTTTCAACATGTAAGAAAAGCTTAATTCTCAGAGAGCCAAGGCTCTAGCCACAAGTAGTCTAGGGGTGTCTCCCCTGAGGCAAAAAAGCACCAGGCCGGAGTGGAATCTTACCCAGAAGCTCTCGGTGACAAAAAAAATTGAGAAGAATCTCTCCATTGGGCAAAGCAGAGAACCCTGAACTAGGAGTCGAGCTTCCTAAAAGTCAAACCAAACCACAAATGTTGATTAGAAACAAGGCAACAAAATTTCAACATATACATCAACTGAAAAGGAATTATAATAGAGATTGCTTTGGGAATTTAGCTCACCCAATGAATACCCGCCAGAAAGCAGACCATGACCCTGTGTTTGCGAATTCTTCCCACATAGTAGCTCTCGTTTGACAAGCCTAACAGGTCTGCAACAGGAGATACAGAACCAAAGCAGGCTCTGAAGAAGGATGCAGAGAAATGAAATGTTGTCTTCACAAACCGGAGAAGTCAATAACCCCAAAGGCGGTCCAACCGTCGGATTGTGAACCAGGCTCTACACCGTCGATGAGATGGGAGTCCCGAGTTTTGCAATCGCGGTAGGACGGCCTGCCCATGCCACGTCCCAGCATAGAGTAGGGGAATTAATGATAGGATAAACATCAAAACCATAGCAATAAGATGTATTTTAGTAAGCCATGTGACTGAGGCAGTATGAGCATGGAACAGTAGGAGGATGGTTGGAAGTCGCGTGGCACAGAAAACATTTAATATATTCCACCTCAACATGAACACTTAAACAAAAATTAAGGATGTCAGCCAAACCTTTAATCAGAGATCTGATATCATGAATACAATGGTACCTAACTCATTAATATAAAAGTACATAGCTATGTCAACTCGAAATTAGGAGCGTAATGATGCAAACCTTGTAATATAAATTTTTATTATTATTTGTATATGTAATGTGGAGGAGTCGTTACAAGTGGTATCAGAGCCAAGGTTACAAAAATGTGGCCTCTATAAAATATATTAAATGGGAATAAACAGATCATGTATTATCTATTTTTCAAAAAAAACAGTTATTGTGTTAACATTTTGTTTTTACCTGTGTTAAGCTCAGGAAACAGATGAAAACAGATTATGAGGAGAACAGACAGTGTTCCACACAGGATTGTGATGGGTCAGGGACCTGCAACAGGCCCTGAAACTAATCTTGAGATATGGGTGCAACTAGGAGAGGAGGCCCACAACACTAATCTTGTGATATTGGAGATAGTTTAGGAATTAAAGAATGAGATGGCTGCCCTATGGGAGGACAATGTGAGATTAACTATGGAATAGGAAAAAAACATGGAAAGCATGTCTAACAACCAGAATTAGCACTAGCCGAACCCCAACCGTGAGTAGCTATGAATGGCAGAAGAACAAGGCTACCACACGGATCAGGAAAAGTCAAAAGGAAGGGAAGAGAATTGAGAAGAAAAGTCAGATAATGCCTCTGAGCACCCGACATCGAAAAGGCAGTGAATAGAATTACAAGGGGAGTTCCGATGGAAAGTTGGAGGAGGACGCTGAGGCTTGGTTGATTAACATGAAAAAATATTTTCAATTGTATGAATACAATCACAATCTCAAGGCGTAGTTGGCCATTTTCCAATTGCAAGGAAAGGCCACCCTATGGTGGGAAGAGGTCAAGATTGTATGAGGGGTAAGTGAACAAAATATAACTTAGGAAAAATTTAAAAAATATTTCAAGGAAAGATGCTAGACTGAACGATTTTATGACAAGAAAGCAAAGGAATTCCATGACCTGTGACTTAGACAACAAACAATGGATGAGTGTATCCCTCGATTTACCTTGTTACTCCATTATGTGCCCTACATATGAGAGGAGAAGGCTAAGGTACAGGGGTTTGTCAGTAGTTTACCCTTGGTGATGATGGGAAGAATTGAGTTTGATAGCCCACAAATGATGGATGAGGTGATATGAAAGGCTAGGATATGTTATCAACAAAGTAAGCAGAAGGGACAAATTCTAGGAAAGAGGTGGGTTGACAAGAGAGGTAATAAGATGGTTGGGAGAACTAAAAGAAATCATGGAAGTGTTAACAAAGGATTTTCCAAAGGGAAAAACAACATAAATCTTCATAAGAACCTCCTCAAATTGAAGCCACCCATTGAATCTAGAATCAGCGAAAAATCTGGAAAATTTGACAATGAATGGACAACAAGGCCTCCAGTACAATGTTGGAGATGTGGAGGGCCTCATTACATTAAAAATTGTCCCCATCAAAAGGGTATTGAATAGGTTTTGCAGATCCATGAAGCATCTACAGTTGGCGACGTGGGCCATAGTTCACCGAGAATTAATGCCGCTCTAGAAGATCGTCAGGCAGAATACCAACTAACTATGGTGGAGTTTGGAGGTAGGATCTTTGATTATACTATAACTATTTTAATTGATCCTGGAGATACATTAAGCTATGTTATTCCTAAGGTTGTGGAACAATATAAGTTATAAATTATTAATTTTAAAGACCCTTGGCTAGTACAGCTCGCAATAGGGGCAAAGAGACGTGTGATAGCTAAGGTCAATAACGGCCGCTTGAAGATAGCAGGTCAGCCAGTGATGGCAGATCTAAAAGTACTTCCCCTTGGATCATATGACGTGTTGATAGGCATGGACTGGATGGAAAGATGCTGGTCCATTATAAACTGTAAAATAAAAACTATCTGCTATAGGGATGAGCTTGGAGAAATGCAAGGGATGCAAGGTATTATGAGGCCAGTGCAGATTCGGCCAATAACTGCCTCTCAATTGGAAAAATGTATCAGGAAAGGATGTCAGAGTTATGCCATCCAAGTGGGTTATTCCAACTCAAAAGACAAGACTGCCACATTGGAAAGTATCCCAGTGATACAAGCATTTGCAGATGTGTTCCCAGAAGAGATACCAGGACTTCCACCCAAGAGAGACATAGACTTCACTATCGAATTGGTGTCGGGGGCAGCCCTAGTATCCTGAGCTCCTTATTGAATGAGCACGTCAGAATTAACAGAATCGAAAATGCAGTTGCAGGAGCTGTTGGACAAAAATTACATCTGCCCCAGTGTGTCACCCTAGGGAGCTCCTTTGTTGTTTGTTAAAAAGAAGGACGGGACCCTTTGTATGTGTATGAACTATCGTCACTTGAATAAATTGTCAATTAAGAATAAATACCCTTTACCCCGTATTGATGAACTTTTTGATCAGGTAAAAGGGGCAATGATATTCTCAAAAATTGACTTACGATCAGGATACCACCAAATCAGAATTAAAGAGGAAGACATAGCCAAAATTGCTTTTAGAACTCGATATGGACACTATGATTTTGTGGTGTTACCCTTTGGGTTAACCAACGCCCCCGCAACCTTTATGTGCTTAATGAACAACATATTTCATTAGTACTTAGACAAGTTTGTGTTAATTTTTATTGACGATATACTGATATATTCCGGAATGTGGAGGAACACAAGGAGCACCTCAGATTGGTCTTGCAAACTCTCCGAGAACACCAATTATATGCCAAATACAACAAGTGCAATTTCTTGAAGGAACAAATTCAGTACTTGGGACATATAATCACTAAAGATGGGATCGTTGTGGATCCCGAAAAGATAAGGACCATAATGGAATGGCCAGTGTCAAAGGACATAACAGACATAAGATCCTTCATGGGATTAGCTAGTTACTACAGGCGGTTTGTGGAAGGATTTTTGAGAGTGGCTTACCCTATCACTTCTTTGTAGAAAAAGGGGAAAACTTCTAAATGGACCGCAAAATGCCGAAAGAATTTTGAACAACTCAAGCATCTTCTCACCACCACACCTATACTAAGCATAGTTGATCCAGGTAAGGACTATGTGGTGTGCACATATGTGAGTAAGGAAGGGGTAGGAGGAGTACTAATGCAAGAAAGAAAGGTAATCGCCTATGAGTCTAGAAAATTAAAAGAACATGAGCATAAATATTTCAATTACGATCTGGAGTTGGCAGTTGTTATTCGTGCCTTAAAGATGTGGTGCCATTACCTGATGGGTAAAAAGTTTCATTATTGACAGACCATCACAGCTTGACTAATTATTTTAGTCAACCTACCTTAAATGTTAGGCAGGCATGGTGGGTAGATTTCCTAGGTGGTTTTGACTTCAATATTAATCATTTGAAAGGGAAAGAAAACTGGGTGGCGGACGCTTTAAGTCAAAAAGTACAATGTCTCTATGAGATTTCTTGCAGCGAGGGGTGAAGTACCTTTGATGAAATGATTAAAAAAGTAGCTGAACAATATTCAAGATATCAGCAAATAGGACAACAAGTTCAAAATCGAACCAGTAAAGAAAATCAACAAGGATATGCTATGGATGCTGCTAGCATGCTGAATTATAGAAAAGGGTTGTATGTGCCCAACCAAAATAGCATTAAAATCTTGATTTTAGATTAATTTCATAAGATTCATTATGCTCAGCACCCTGGGTATCAAAAGATGATTACTGCACTCGAGAAGGAATATTATTGGCCTGGGATGAAAAAAAGATGTAGCAGAATATTTGACACATTGCCTAGAATGCCAACAAGTTAAGGCAGAACACTAGCACCCTGTTGGGTTATTACATCCACTACCAATTCCGGAGTGGAAATGGGAAACCATCTATATGGACTTCATAATAGGATTACCCAAGTCAAAAAGAGACAACAATTCCATCATGGTGGTGGTGGACAAGTTAAGCAAATCAACTCATTTTATACCAGTACAATCTACTTACAGAGTAGTGCATATTTCCCATATCTTTATGCAAAAATATTTTTAGGCTGCACAAGTTACCAAAAACTATAATATCTGATCGTGATGTAAAATTTACAGTGGTATTTTAGAGAACTCTATTTGGGGAATTGGGAACTCAACTAAATTTTAGTACCGCTTATCATCCTAAGACTGACGGATAAATGGAACGGGTGAATCAGGTTGTATAAGATATGCTAAGATCATATGTAATGCAACAACCATCCAAGTGGGAAGATTACCTGCACTTGGTCGAGTTCACATACAACAATTGCTATCATAGGTCCCTGTAGATGAGCCCATTTGAAGTGTTGTATAGACAGAAATGTCGCACACCCTCAAGCTGGGGGGGAATAGAGGACAGGTCGATGCCCTGCCCCGAAATGCTTAAAAAAATGGAGGAAATGGTCAAGAAGGTAGGATCCAATTTAAAGGCAGCCCAGGATAGGCAAAAGAATTTCGCCGACCGAAAGAGAAATTTTAAGGAGTACCAAGTAGGAGATCATGTGTATGTGAGTATTCGAGCTAAAAAGAGCACACTACAATGGAGTGGGAGTGCCAAGCTGGCACCCCAATTTTGTAGACCTTTTCAGATCTTAGCGAGAGTTGGTCCGGTGGCATACCAGCTCACTCTGCCAAGTCATATTCCGGTCCACGACATCTTCCATGTGTCTGTATTAAAAAAATACGTTTATGATCCTAAGCACGTAATCAGTTGGTAGGACATACAGGTAGGAAAGTATCCTAGATAGACTAATCAATTTTTTTTACTAAGGAAAACCTGACTTAAATTATTGTGTGTTACAGGTCGAGCTAGAAGGAGAAATCTTGGTTGAGCTTCTGAATATACTAGATCGAAGAGAAGTAACATTGTGGAAACGAGCCATCACCCAGGTTAAAGTGCAATGGCAACACTTTGGGCCAGATGAGACCACCTAGGAGGATGAAAAACTCATTAGAGAAGCTTATCCAGGACTGTTTGTAGCCGGGAAACATCGAGACAGTGTTTGATTTCAGGAGGGGGAGATGTAATGTCCTCAAAAAGCTATAAAATATTTTATTTACCGCAGTAAGAACAAACTGAATAATTGGTGTTATTATCTGTTTGAATTGAATAATAATTTTTATTTCGAAAATAAGAAATGATTTAAGTATCAACAGATCTTGTAACTTTTGAGGGAAGGAAGTTGACAAAAAATAGTTGCTGGAAAAACCCTAACTACAACCCCTAATTGTGCAAAGCTTCCAAAGAAAAGAAAGTAGGGGAGAGGAAAAATTGCATTGTAATGACAGGCAGTAAAGGGAAAACTCGCTACATCTCGTGATGACCAGATAGCATGAGCACTGAGCGCGAGCAACTTGCAGAAGACAGAAGGTTCTGTGAGCAAGCTAGGGGGGATATTTGGTCTCAAAAGACAATCTCATGGACAAAGGATTGACTAGCGATGGAACCCAGAGGTGACCTCTACCTTTGGAGTTCCTTACATAAATGCAACTCAGATATGAGGTACCTTATGAAAATTATACTTTTGCACCAAACTGAATTAGGTGTCTTCTACTGTGAATAGAAATGGGTAGAGGCCTAATGCTAAGGTGATAGTTGAAAAAGTTAATAGTAGGTTTCGGTTGCATTTTATTTACTGATAAAAGGAAAACTTAAATATAGTGATATTTACAGATAAAGTAGTAAAATATAACTGTGAGAAACAATGCATTTTCCTGAAAAACTAGAATATACTATTTGCATAAATATAATCTTTACAATTCTATTAACACAGGAAGAATGACTATTGTAGAAATGCAGTAAGCAGAATCTGGAGATGTATTTTTAAATGCAGAGAAAAATTGACTGATGTAGGATTATTGTAGAGTTTCAACTCTGTACTAGTCTTCAATACAAGAAGAAAAAGAAATAATTTATTGTAGAATACTGCAGAAAGAACTGGGAATTAATCTTCTCTGACTGTTTGAAACTTTAAATAATTTAGGAAAAGAATAAGACCTTGAGATGCCATTATTTCAAAGAGAACAAGCATAGAAGAGGTTGTTAAAGCAATGGTTTAGGGATAGAAACCTTAAGGCGGACCTAGCTAGATTTCTTAGAATGGACTATCAATTAACAATTCCAAATCCCACCTAGTATTCCTAAACCCTACAAGGTATTGAAACCCCTTGCCATTAATTTTGGTTAAACCAATGAATGAGTTAACTAACGCTCTATATTAATCAGAATAGGGAAACAATTACATCGTAACCATGCAAGACATAGTACCAAGCAACTTAAACACAGAAACGAATAAATAGTATGAATTTTAAAAGAAAACTCTAAATCAAGTTTCCCACAGTGAGCCCTACTTGGACAAATGGATTGGAAACTTAAGAACAAATCAGCTTGTGTGAATTCGAGAAGCCACGTCACAAATGCTTAAAACATAGACTGAAATGCAAATTGCTTCCATATAATTCATAAGTTTTTACACATTAAACCATACATTGATATCATTAAACTAGACATTGATATATAAGCTAAGAAAAACGGAATCCATTACAAAGAGGAACGTTTCGGCTACAAGCCCAAGAAACCAGAGTAAAACTTGGGCAACATATCTTAGTTCCAAGAAATGTAAACCCCCATGATAAACACAAAAATTAACATATAACAATATCGGTGCTGCCGTAAACTCACGACCTGTAGCCAGTAGAAAAACCCTCATTTCATATGGAGGAAATGTACAAGTAAACCCCTCAGAATAGAAATGGGTATTTCGCCTACCACACATAAAACCATAAACCCTTAACCATGCAATGACTGCAATAATTTTCAACAGGTAAGAAAAGCTTAATTTTTAGAGAGCAGAGGCTCTAACCACAAGCATTCTAGGGGTGTTTCCCCTCAGGAAAAAAAGCACCAGACTGGAGTGGAATCTTACCTAGAAGCTCTCAGTGAAAAAAATTTGAGAAGAATCTCGCTATCGAGCAAAGTAGAGAACCCTAAACTAGGAGTCGAGCTTCCTACAAGTCAAATCAAACCACAAATGCCGATTAGAAACAAGGCAATAGAATTTAAGCACATACATCAACTACAAAGGAATTATAACAGAGATTGCTTTGGGAATTTATCTCACTCGATGAATACTCGCCTGAAAGCAAACCATGACCCTGTGTCTATGAATTCTTCCCACATCGTAGCTTTGGTTTGACAAGCCGAACAGGTCTATAAGAGGAGATGCAGAACCAAAGCCGGATCGAAGGAAGGATGCAGAGAAATGAAATATCGTCTTCGCAAACTGGATCAGTGAACAACCCCAGAGGCAGTCCAACCGTTGTGAACCAGGCTCTACACTGTCGATGAGACGGGAGTCCCGAGTTGTTTAGTCATGGCAGGGGAATTAATGACAGGATAAACATCAAAACCATAGCAATAAGATGTAATTTTGTAAGCCATGTGACTAAGGTAGTATGAGCATGAAATAGTAGGAGGATGGTTGGAAGCCCCGTGGTGCAAAAAACATTTAATATAGTCCACCTGAACATGAACACTTAAACCAAAATTAAGGATGTCAGTTAGACCTTTAATCAAAGATCTGATATCATGGATACGATGGTACCTAACTCATTAATAGAAAAGTACAGAGCTATTTCAACTCGAAATTAGGAGTGTAATGATGCAAACCTTGTAATATAAAAAAAAATTATTATTTGTATATGTAATGTGGAGGAGTCGTTACAACCACAGCTATCAAGCAGAGTGTGAGATTTTGCAGAGGTGCAGCCACCCAGAGTCTGCCAAGAATTATGTTCTGGATCAGAGATGTGATGGTTACCATAAGACGAGATACATTTTGGACACCATTGAATGTCGCTTACCTAAATCCTTTTTGGCTATTTAAAAGTTGTGTACAAATATAAGCAGGAGGGTAAGCAGGCGTTGGTTACAGTTAGAGAATAACAAAACTAGGGAATGTCTGTTAGGTATATACTAGGGATTCTGCATAGGGAAAGGAAGCGAGGGTTTTTGCCATTTTGACAGATTAGAGCTCCCCCACTTCTTAGTAACTGGTTATGACGCAATCCTTTTTGAGTAGATGTGGTTTCTAACCAAACTAATGCATAAATTATTAAAATCGATGAGATGAATCATTGTTTTGTATATTTTGTTTATACTCTAAATTGTTGACATAAATGAGGCCTTTTCTTTTCTACAATCTTGCCACTAGAAAATTATGAAGGTTTTAATGGGATCAGAATATGGATGGAATGAAGATATTCCCTCTATCTTTCCGAAACCTAGATTCGATGTGGCTCGTATATTCTTGTTTTCTACATTCTTACAAAGAATTTCTATGTATTTTACATTGTTATAGAGAATCTGCCAATTTGGAAATACATTTTGAAGCACTAATGCATGTTTTATCATAACATTTTGGATAGCTACCCAAGAGATTCCCCTAGCATATTTCAAATGAAATGTCCTCTTTTCTAATATTTTCAACTTTTGTTATTTTGTTTTATACCTTGGTTTGACAATTAACTTTTCCAAACAGAGATTTTATCGGCCCTTGTGATAAGTGTGTTAATTTCATTTAAAATTTGACATATTTTTCTATTCATTATAATATCTTATTATGATCGGGCAAGAGCTTAAAGGCACATTTCCAAATCTTAACCACTATTGGTTGGTTGATGATTGTTTTGGTACATACATAATGTTACACTATCTTTATACCCTCATAACTATTACATTCTCTTTGTTATTATGAGCAATTTCAAGATGTTATAGAATATGTTGAGTCAACTCTACATGTGAAATTGGTGTATTGATATTGTTATTATACTCTTTCTTACTTTGTTTATGGATTGAAGTTATGTTTATGACACAGTATTTTGTATACAATATAGTTCTGGATAGTTCTAGATTATGAATTAGTTGGTTATTTCAAGACCTTGTTATAATTTGTAACATGTGTCTCCATTTTATATTGGTTCATATTCCATGATTTATTAAAAGTTTCAGCCATTCAAACTATATGACACCACCTAGTCTTAAAGGAACATTTCCAAATCTTAACCACAATTGGTTGGTTGATGATTGTTTTGCCACATACATAATGTTACACTATCTATAGACCCTCATAGCTATCACATTCTATTTCTTAATATGAGTAATTTCAAGATGTTATAGAATATGTTGAATCAACTCTACATGTGAACTGGGTGCATTTATTTTGTTATTATGTTCTCTCTTACTTTGTTTATTGATTGAAGTTATGTTTATGACATGGTATTTTGTATACAATATGGTTTTGAATATTTCTGGATTATGAATTAGTTGGTTATTTTAAGACCTTGTTATAATTTGTAACATGTGTCTCCATTTTATATTTGTTCATATTCCATGATTTATTAAGAGTTTCAACCTTTCAAATTATATATATGACACCACCTAGTATTTTTAAACCTTGGGATTTATATTCTAGACAGTTAATTGTTCTGGTTTGAAGTGATTTAATTTAACACCACACATTGTTTCTTTTCATAATTAATGAGAAATCCCTATGGATTTGTGCAAGTGATAAGTCATAATTTCTAGAGTTGACACTTAGAAACCACTAGTTATGTGTGTACATTCAATAGTTTTAGCTATGGGAAAATCGGGAAAATCTTGTGGATACATAACGACATGGGTTTGTTTATGTAAGTTGGGAAGCATTGGTTTTGAAAACTGAATACTCATCACATGGTTAGAATATCTCACACTTCCTAGTTTTCTTTCTACTTTGAACTCCTATCATGATCACACTGTACAATTGGTATTTCATGCCAGTTAGTCATTTCATGCCCTAAGGTTCTATACCACATTCTTTTCGTTGAAGTTTCAAGTTTCAAATTACATGTCATTTTATAAGGGTAGGGTTTGTTATGTGAAACCTTTTTTGCCTTATATGAACGAATCCTCTCATGGAACCTATAGTTTGAACCAAGATTATTGGTGGTGAGATTATAGAGTCTTATGAGGAATACCTAGCTCATTTCCAATACGGTGGGTGGTGATATTGTATTCAAAGTTTTAAGGGTTACAATGATGATGTGTTCAATGTTTTTCTTCTACCTACAATCATTGAAAGGATAAGGTTGATGATATTGAAATGCAGATAAATGTAAGCTTTAGTTTTGAAGCAGCCCATCTTCCTATTGATGGTGAGAACTTGTCCAAAAATCATCTTGTGCATGAAATCCCTTGGTAGATTTTTTGGTTTCAAACAATTACACTTATGAGGTGAAAGTTATGTATGTTTAGTCCCTTAAGACCAAATGGTAGGATTTTCTTTATTTTGTTTGGCTCTTTATCACCTATGAATGTACATACACTCTTTTTTTTTGTATCATTTCTCCTTGTTAATTGTGTTTTGAGCTTTAAGCTTAATCTGTCATTTTATTTACATAAGTTCATATAAAATGGCTAATCTATCTTTATTTTATCACATGTTAATTTGTATGTTGGCTAAAATTTATTTGGCTAAGTCTAGGGACTATCATCAAGATCAAAATGATTGAAGTTGAGTTTCAGAAGATGCTCAGTTAGCTTTTCATACCAGGCTCGTGGTGCTTGTTTGAGGCCATACAAGGACTTCACAAGTTTGCATACTTTATGTTCATGTCCTTTCACAGCAAATCCTTCAGGCTGGGACATAAAAACATTTTCTTTTAGATCTCCATTCAAGAAGGCAGTTTTTACATCCATTTGATGGACTTTCCAACCGTTCTGAGCTGCCAGTGCAAAGAGTGTCCAGATGGTGGCCCATTTTGCTGTGGGAGCAAAAGTTTCCTCATAATCGACCCCTTCCTTCTGTGCAAAACCTTTTGCCACAAGCCTAGCTTTGCGCTTGTCAAGTGAGCCATCAGCTTTGTACTTGTTCTTGTAGACCCACTTGCAGCCAATTGATTTGGTTCCAAATTGAGGATCAACCAGCTTCCAAGTGTCGTTCTTTATGAGGGCATCATACTCCTTTTGCATTGCTTCTTTCCATTCATTATGAGAAGTAGCTTCTTTAAAGGAAGTTGGTTCAAAATCTGTAGACAAGTTCAATTCACAATCATAAGAAACATCCATATCAACAGGTGAATTAGAGTCATCTACATCACCTCCATTTTGTCGGTTTAAATTTCTGGTTCCTGTTTTTCCAATTTCATCAGGATGAACACTTTCAAGTGTCTTTGTCAGCCACTTTGGGGGACCTTTCTGAGATGGTACAGGCTACTCTGTTGATTGAGTTGGGAGTGAATCAAGATTGAGTCTCCCAATTCTATCAATTACATCACTTAAAGCATCATCCATTGTTGGAGTTTCAGTCAGGGGAGAGTATTCTTTAGAAGAAGATTCCACATGTTGATCTAGTATAGGAATCCCCCCTTCAAGATGTGGAATCTGATTATCAAATTCTTGAAATGATTTTGTTTTTGCGAATCTATCCAAACGATCAAGTTGCCGCTCAACAACATTGTCAGATTTGGATGATTCAAGAAAAATTACATCTCTAGATACAACAAACTTTTTATTTACTTCATCATAGAGGCGGTATGCTTTGGAGGTGTTTGAATACCCCAGGAAGATACACTTACGACTTCTAGCACCAAGTTTGGTTCTATGTACCTTTGGTATCAAAGCATAACAGGTGGAACCAAAAATCCTGAGATGTTTTACCGAAGGAACATGTCCATACCACAATTCATAAGGAGTCTTGTTTCTTATAGCACTAGATGGACATCTATTCTTTATATATGCAGCACATAGAACAGCGTCAGCCCAAAACATTATCTTTACATTTTTGAAAAAAAGCATGGATCGTACCATATTCAAAATTGTTCTATTCATTCTTTCAGCTACACCATTCTGTTGGGGATTATAAGGCACAGTTGTTTGATGTTTAATCCCATGTTGGCGAAGATATTGTTCAAATTAATTTGATGTATATTCTTTTCCATTATCAGTGCGAATAGACCCAATATGAGATTTTGCGTCATTTTGAATCCATTTATGAAAATTCTTGAATGTTAGGAAAGCATCAGATTTGTTCTTCAATAAATAAACCCAACACATTCTGGTGTAGTCATCAATAAATGTCATGATATATTTATTTCCATTTGCAGAAGGAACAGGCATTGGACCACATAAATCTGAATGAATAACTTCAAGCTTCCTATGTGCTCTTGAATGTGAGTCATGAAATGACTGTTTGCTATGCTTTCCTAGAATGCAAGCATCACATTGCTTAAGTTTTCTAGGAATTGTAGGCAAACCAGCAACACCATTTTTCTTCAATAAACGGAGACTGTCATAGTTTAAATGTCCAAATCTAGCATGCCATAATAAACTTGATGGAAGTGTACCTTCTTCATGATGAGAAATATATGAGAAATGTTGTTTATGAGCAGATGTTCCTTGTAGTTTGAGAAGTCTTTCTTCTTTTATTCCCCTCATGAAAAGTGAGTGATCAGATGATTTTCTCACCTCAAGCTTGCCATCAAACATATGAATGGAGTGACCTTGCTGGGGGATGTGGACCAAGGACAACAAGTTTTTCTTGAGTTGTGGGAGATATAAAACATGATCAAGAAGAAACTCTGAGAGACCAGGCAGTTTAAGCCTGATTGTGCCAAGCCCTGATGGCTTGATTTTTGACTGATCTGCAAAGTAAAATACTCCATCAACATTGTCAGTGAAATCTTCAAAAAAGTCTTTTCTATGAATCATGTGACAGGTTTCTCCTAAATCAAGCAGCGAATCATTTTTCCAGGAAGCAAGTGAAGTGTTAAACAAATCTTCATTTACTCCAATGTTACATTGTTACTCAATATAGTGAGCGGATTCAGGTGCTTTACCTTTGTCTGTATCATCAGTTTTACCTTTCTGTTGGTTTTTTCTCTGCTCAATTTTGTCCCATGGTAGCTTGCATGTAGAGGCATCATGTGATCCATTTCTTTTGCAGCGAATACAATGT
Organism: Pinus taeda; assembly: GCA_000404065.3. Lineage (NCBI taxonomy): Eukaryota > Viridiplantae > Streptophyta > Pinopsida > Pinales > Pinaceae > Pinus > Pinus taeda. The sequence goes on from APFE030983310.1 coordinate 19,646, forward strand.
AAATCTGCCTTTTCTCCTTGAGAATGTCTGCCCCCCCTGCCTCTGAAGTATCTTCCTCTTCCTCTTCGTCCACCTCTTCCTCTTGTAGAATCTTGAGCAGGATATTTTTCTTTATTAGCCATGCACACAGTCTCTTCAGAAGATTCAAGGACTGTCTTCTTTCCAAAGGCTTTTTCTCTTTCAGCAAACTTTTTCACAAGAGAGTCAAAGGTTATATCCTTGAGATTTCCATTTGCTTGCAAAGACTCAAGATAATTGGAGTATGTAGGATACAGTGCCTTGAGAAAAGAAATAAGAGATATATCTAGCTCAACTTTAGTGGATTTGATATCATGCACTATAGATTTTATTTCAGATGCAAGAGCAAGAGGGTCATTATTTTGCAGTTCAAGAGTGAAGAGTTTAATCATAAGTTGGACGACTTCAAGTGCAGAATGTGAGTCATAGAGCTCTTTCAGCTTTTGTAAAGCTTCAAAGGCAGCTGAACATGTTGTAATGTGATGACTCACCTCCTTATTTACAGACGCTGCTATTAATGCGTACGCTTTGCTGTTCTTGTTTTCCCAGATGGCGAGCTCTTTGTCTGATGTAGGCTTTTCTGGGTCACTGTCTCCTTCTCCGACACACACTCCTTTCCACAACTCATTGAAGATGAGGGTGTGTTTTACCATCCGGGACCAGTCAGGATAGTTCTCCTTGCCAGTGAGAACTATCCCTATCATAGAGATGATTGAATGCATTCTTGATATGATGAAAACTGTTTGCGCTCCTTCTACCAGACGCAGCGTTTCTGAGCGCAGATTCTCTGGGTTGAGATCGTTCCTCGCATTTCTCAGGAAAAGAGACTTCAGGCAGCGTGCGTTTCACTCAGGCAGCGTGCATTTCACTTCAGGCAGCGTGCGTTTCACTCAAATGTTTGGTATGCAACTTCAGGCAGGCAGGTGTTTCCTTCAGGTGTGGGACAGAGGAGCAGAAGGCAGGCAGTGGACAGGAGTTACAAAGCAAGGTTAAAAAAAGAACCTGGGACCTGTGCTCTGATACCATGTCAGGCCAGGAGTAACTCCAGAAAACTAATTCGTTTATTCATTTAGCCAACTATCTATTATATACACGAATGTGATTGTTCAGTTCATCTTCTCGATGACTGTTCACATTCAATTCCCCCAATCACTGAGGATTAGGTGTCAACAAGTTTAATCATGAGTTGGACAACTTCAAGTGCAGAATGTGAGTCATAGATTTCTTTCAGCGTTTGTAAGGCTTCAAAGGCAGTTGATTATGACGAAATATGGCGACTCACCTCTTCATTTACAGATGCGGCGATTAATGCATAAGCTTTGTTGTTCTTGTTTTCCCAAATGATGAGCTCTTTGTCTAAGGTACGCTGTACTGGGTCATTGTCTTCTTCTCTGACACACACTCATTTCCACAATTCATTGAAAATGAGGGTGTGTTTTATCATCCGGGACCATTCAGGGTAGTTCTCCTTGCCAGTGAGAACTATTCCCACCATGGATATGATTGAATGCATACTGTAGCATAAAAAAATTCTGCTGCAAAACTTTTATTCTTAATGGAAAAAAAAATATAATTCTCATATGATTGGACAACAAACACAAATATCAATTTGCATTCATCTGGAATATTGCAGTATACTACGTCCAAAAAAATACCCTCAACAGCATAAAGCACTGCGTCCACCAAAGAACGTAGAACACGCGTATTTGGACTCTCAGATATTGTGTCACAACTCGATCATTAAACTTATTTTTAGATAGACAGAGATATCAGTAAAAATCAATGGCCGACGCACAAAAAATAATGGTCGAATCCCAAAACCAGCCAAAACCCATAGATAAATTAATCTTATGTACCAACCAATCGAATAGCGCACGTTAAATGAATGAGAGTTTAAACTGTAGGATACTTTTCCTCACAAACTAAACCGATTGGAAAAGACGTGGAGCTCTCTGTTGCTACCTCTGATGAACTGGGTATAAAACAATATCAGATCCAACGTGATCATGCTGTCCAAGAGAAATAATCAATGCGGGGAGCAGTGAGGCCATCCATGCCATTGCCACTTTAAGAAAAACACAACAGTTATGATGATGACGTGGCATACAATATCAAAGGATTAATACAGGATGTCCTACAAGTTGATGTGTATTAGAACCACTGATAACTAGCTCCAGGCATAAATTATCTGCAACTTTTCATAAGATGATTAAAGACATGAGAAAGGGTTTGGAATGTGGATATTCTCCGATTCTATCCAAAGAGGGATCTGGTGTCGCGCTGCTCAGGAGTGTTCGTGTTCCTTTAACAGTCGCCTTCTGCTCGCCAGGATTGACGATGTGCATAGCTTCGATGTTCTGCAGAACTCTCTTGACAATCCCGGTCAAATTGGGAGGAATCGCAGAATACGAAGATTTCCACTGTCCTACAATCCAGTCAAAATGCATACGAAAACAATGAACAACAATGGCGTTTGAACGCAAGTGTGAAAACTGTAGCGAGAATAACCGTGGAGATGACGCTTTCTGAGCAAAACACTATGGATTGACAGTGCCTGTTTTTTTTTTTTTATGAAACCATGTCAGAACAACAAATGTTTATGGATAGTCGCCTTTTGGCAGACAGAGAGTGCAGGTAAAGGAATATGGCAGACAGAGCGCAGATAATGGAATATGGCAGACAGAGGAGTTACAAGGAGCATAAGAGCTAAAAAAGGAGCTGGCTTTGATACCATGTCAGAGCAGGCAATAACTCCACAAAACAAAAACTGATTCGTGTATTATTCCATCAGGTAGGTCTTTGTTATATACAACAGGGAGAGACTGTTCAGTGATCTCCCAATGACTGTTCACATTTCTAATTTAATTATTTATATAAATTCATCCAATCATGAGGATTAGGTGTCAACAAATGTTATAAGAATTAAATAAAATTAATAATATTAGAAGGGTTAAAAATTGTATAGAAAAAATTAGAATAAGATTAATAATCTTATAAGGCCCAAGGGTTAGCTCAATTGGTCAAGCCGGGCCCTCGCCAATGGGAGGTCACAGGGTCGAAACTCGAAAGCTCTTGGGGTCAAGTTAGTAAATAGTCCGAGGGGTGTGACCCCCTTCGGGTGGGGTCCACCCTAGCATTGTTTGATCCTGGACGTAGCGGACCCACTAACCATGGGTATCTTTGAACCAGTAGTGAAAAAAAAAAAGAAAAAAAGAAAAAAAGAAAAAAAAGAAAAAGAAGAAGAAGAGATTAATAATCTAATTAATCTTATTGAATATAAATATTTTAAATTTATAATGAGATAATCAAGGTAAGAAAATAAGCTAATATCTTGTTATAATTGAATATAAATAATTAATAAAATTATTTTTAATGGAAATTTTAGAACGTGTAATGATTGATTGCTTAATCTTAACTTCGAATTTAATGATTGATTGTTAGTTATTGCTAATTTTTTTATGTTACTAAGTCCAAAGAACACTGTTTAAAGATAACACCAAAAATAAACTTTAAAATCTTCTGGGTACAAGGTAAGTCAATAACAAGATTCTGAGCTATTATAATATTGTATTTGTTACAAGTTCAATTGAACCTGGGTGGAAATGAAAACAACCACTCATTCCAACTGAAACAAACCTAATTAACACTTGATTTAAAAGCACATTTGTCCTATATAACAACATAATAGTCACTAACATTAACATAAAATAAGGTATTAAGGTACTAGGATATAAAATAAGGTAGTAAGGTATTAGGAAAGGCCCTGACAAGGTTAAGGATAAAATGAGATATTAAAGTAAAATGAACTACTACCAAATAAATATATAGATAAAGTTGTGAAAAAGTTAAGGATTATGGATAAAATTGTAAATTTGATAATTATCATCAGAAGAAATATATAGAGAAAGCAATGAAGAAGTGTTTATGAATATAATTGTAAAGTTGATAATTATTATAATAATGTATTTTTTACAGGGTAAGCAATGAAGAAGTAAGCTTTTATGGATACAATTGTAAATTTGATAATTATTATAATAATGTATTTGTTACAAGTTCAATTGAACTTGGTTGGAAATTAAAACAAAATGTATTTTTTACAAATTAAGCAATGAAGAAGTGTTTATGGATACAATTGTAAATTTGATAATTATTATATTAATGTATTTGTTACAAGTTCAATTGAACCTGGTTGGAAATGAAAACAATCACTCATTCCAACAAACCTAATTAACACTATTAATGTAAAAGCACATTTGTCCTATATCACAACATAATAGTGAGTAACATTAACATAAAATAAGGTATTAAGGTATTAACCGAATTCACATTATTAATCTAAAAACATATTTGTCCTATATCACAACATAATAGTTAGTGACATTAACATAAAATAAGGTATTAAGGAAGTCTGTGAAAAGGTTAAGGATTAAATGGGATATTAAGGTAAAAATGAATTACTACTAAAGGATTATGGTTAAAATTGTAAATTTGATAATTATCCACCGAAGAAATATATAGAGAAAGCAATGAAGTGTTTATGGATACATTTGTAAATTTGATAATGATTATAATAATGTATTTGTTACAAGTTCAATTGAACTTTGGTGGAAATGAAAACAACCACTCATTCCAAAAGAAAGCTGGATTAACACTATTGACTTAAAAGCACATTTGTTTTGTATCACAACATAATAATTAGTAACATTAACATAAAATAAGGTATTAAGGTAAGGTATTATGAAAGGTTTTGAAAAGGTTAAGGATAAAATGAGATGTTAAGGTAAAAATAAACTACTACTAAATAAATATATAGATAAATATATAGAGAATGTTGTGAAAAAGTTAAGGATTATGGATAAAAATGTAATTTTGATAATTATCCACTGAAGAAATATATAGAGAAGGAAGAGAAAGTTGTGAAGAAGTTAAGTTTTCATGGATAAAATTGTAAATAAGATAATTATCATATAATTTACAATTACTTCTGAAAAATATATGGAGAAAGTTGTGAAGAAGTTAAGTCTTTATGGATAATATTGTAAATTTGATAATTATCATAGCACTGGGATGCCAGGTTGAAGGGGAAAATGAGATGGTAACAATGTTAAAACATAAGCTTTATTGTGTTGTGAAAGGCACATATATGCCATCAACTCTTGAAGCAATACAATATATGTGGAGATAATGTAAATAAGTAGAGGCTTATAGAGAAAATTGTGAAAATGTAGAGGCTTCATGGATATTTTGTGTGTTTTATATCATAGAGTGTGGTGAAAAAATCTATGAAAAAGTAGAGGCTTTATGGATAATTTGCGACTTTGATGATTATCATAATGCTAGGATGCTAGTTGAAGGGGAAAATAAGACCATATAGAGTTCGAACATAAGCTTTTCTTTGTTTTGAAAGGCACAAACATATTTAACAAACCTTCAAACAATGAAATTACCTTTGTATTGGTTTACAATACTAGTGCCACGAGTGTTGAAAAGCACATGGATTTGGCAATTGAGTAACTAGACAACATGTTTGTGCTATCAGTGTTGAAAAACATAGGATTTTGGCAATTGAGAAACTTTGAATTTGTGTACAATGCTAGTGATATAGTGTTAAACGACATAGGGCTTTGGCAATTGAGTGACCAGATTGTTGTGCGTTTGTATGACATTAGAATTCCGTCACCAGCTCCTTACCACACATTTTTTATAGCTTCCTTGAACTACTACAAGAAGACATAGTTTTGAGGAAAAAGTTACAGGTCGAGGAATTTTTTGGCATATGAGTTGGAGGAAACTAGAAGCATCTTAACACCTATCTCTTTCATCACCATGCATTATACCCTAGTTCATCCTCAATTGTTCACCATATCTAAACCTACAGTAGCTCAATTTCTTCATTTTTTCCACCACAACCACAAAAAAAATTTCTCTCCATCAACATCATTTGTTTCTCCATGAATTATCAAGTCTCCTTGCTACTTTAGAAGGGTATTTTAGTAAGCATGAGGCATCTCTGTGATTGTTACAAGAGACTACAGTGCTGTAGCAACCTGCAAAACTCTTATAGGCTCAAGTTCCAGACCAACAAAATCATTCTTGAAGAAGACCACAACCTCCAACAAAGGTCAACAACTCCAAATCTGCAGCATCAACAAAGTCACTCACTCCATTGTTGAAAAAGGGGCCTGAGTAGCTACAGGGCTCCCCGTACGTTGCTACATTGTCGTTTTCTCACCAACAACACTTCGAAAACACCTGCGAAATGAGCAAATAACACTCTTCAGTGCCATGAAAGGTAAGCATTAGGTATGAAATTATATGACACTCACCTTATGAATTCATTTGAAGCATAAGGAAAACCTTGTTTGTGCAACAAGCGTACAATTTAATAGCCATCCAAATAAGTCGAAGTCTTGGATATTATTGGCAGACAAATCCACTTTGTCTAAAAGTTATTCCCATGTGTGGGAGGACGAATGAGACAAATCGATTATCTTTTGTAAAGGTGGTCATTGTTGCCTATTGATGATGTATGAGGTGGGTTTCACAAATTTTGATGAGGGTAAGTGGGCCAATTCGATGTTGAGTGCGGAGCCTTCCTCATCCACCACTCGAAATCATCTCTACTTTAGGAATTGACTTAAGCTCACCACTCGTTTCCATTACTTTTATCTGTTGTTGTTTCTTTTGATTTTGAGGTAGAACAAATGGATACAAAGACAAAATTTTTTCACAAGGATCTGGAAGAAGAGATTTACATGAAGCAACTTGAAGGCTTTGCGTGAAAGGAAGGAAATAACTGGTATGATGGTTAAAAAATCTCTGTATGGGTTAAAACAGTCACCAAGGATGCATCAGAAATTTGATACATATACACGGACTTGGCTTCATTAGAAGCAAAGCGGATCACTGTCTGTATTTTACATTAATTGATGACCGTGTTATTTATTTGGTCTTGTATATGGATGACATGTTAGTTGGAGATGACAAAGAAATTATCTAGGATTTGAAGACCCAATTGTCCTTCAAATTTGACATGAAGGATCTTGTTGTTGTTAACTATATTTTGGGCATGGAAATTAAATGAGATCGGGCAAAGAGGAAGCTCTGGTTAAACCAGAGGAAGTATGCCGAGACAATATTGCAGAGGTTTAATATGCAGGATAATAAACCAATGAAGGTTCCTATTCTTGTAGGATAGTTATTTGCTGAACAATGTCCCAAGACACAAGAACATGAAGAGGACATGTCCCATGTTCCATATGCAAGTGCAGTGAGTGGCTTGATGTATGAAATGGTCTGTACTAGACCAGACATTGCACATGCATTGGGAGTATTGAGTGGGTTTATGTCAAAACTAGGGACGGAGCATTGGACAATAGTGAAGTGGGTTTTTAGGTATTTGCGTGGCACTAGTGATTATGTTTTGTGCTACCAAGGAAGACCATGATTGGACAGAGTTTTGGACATCTGTCGCTTTGTTGATGTAGACTAAGTTGGAGATATGGTTAGGAGAAGATCTACAAGTGGGTATGTGTTTAACCTATTTGGAGGTGTAGTTATTTGGATGAGCAAGAGACGGTCTGTAGTGGCACTTTCAACTACAGAGGCAGAATACATGGCAGCCACTCATGCAAGCAAGAAAACAATTTGGTTGCAAAGATAGTGTTCAAGTATGGGGTTGGTGTAACAAGCTATAAGGATAGAATGTGATAGCTAAAATGCAATTTTCTTGGTAAGGAATCCTGCTTATCATTCAAAGACAAATCACATTGATGTTCAATATCACTTTGTAAGGGATATGGTTGAGGACAAAAATTTGTTGCTGGTAAAGGTGGACACTTTGAAGAATGTTGCATATGCATTGATGAAGCTTGTGAGCACTAAGAAGTTTTCTTGGTGTAGAGAAACAGTAGGCGTTGCAGGGTTGGACCAATGACTAAACTGTTTAGTGACCCCCTGTGTTGAAAAGAAAACATGTGGGAGAATGTTGGGTGTGTTATATTCTTTCCACGAATAGTCACATCGCGGGGGGGGTCACAGGGAGGGGGTGCATCCCCCATGTCGGGCGGTTTCAAGGGGGCGGTAGCCCCCTTGTATGGGGTTCGGGGTAGCGCCTTAGGTATTTTTTTTGGGACCCTATATTAGGTGGATAAACCTACCTATGGTTTTGTGCATGGGTTTCACACATGGTTTTGGGCATGATGGTTTTTTACCCATGGTATTTTGTAAATCCAGTCAAGGAAACTATGGTTATGTTTTAATCCAAGTTAATGGATTGAGGTTTATGAATGCTTCAACATGTATATATATGTATTGTAACATTGAAAGGAACATAATAAAAAATCAATCTGGTAGTCCCAATTTTTGGATCCAAGTGAAATATCTGTGTATTTGTTTTATATTTTTGTCATTGTTTGTTTTCTTTTTTTTTCGTCTGCAGGTAATTTTTGTACAGGGTTAAAAACTACAAGAATGAAATTGCGTCAACATTCCACCAAGCCAAAAACAAAGTAGGCCTGCTCAACAAATTGTGTACACCAGAAGGAAAAGCACTAGGATAAGATATAGTGGCAAGCCAAAGCATCCCTCTTTTATTCCTATCATTATTGAGGAGACTCCTAGTCCATAAAAGGAAAGGCTACATGATGCAGAGGAGCAAAAGTTACAAGAACCAGAGGCACAACTGGAAGAAATGCAAACACCCGTTGAAGAAACAAAGCCTCAAGTAGATTCAAAGTGATAGGATGCACATCTACAGGGACATGTTTCCCTATTACAGGAGCAATCTGCAGAATTGTAGAACACTAAAAAAGAAGCCAAGCAACCAATGAAGCCTCATTCCTTTTTTCTCTTCATCATAAATGATCCTCCTCTTATAGAAACATTAGGAAGAGTGCATCCTAAGCACATAGTTCCCCAACTACTACTCAAGGTGGACAAAAAAGTAGAAACCCATTGATGGAAGAAAATAGCTCAATACAAAGGAGTACCTAATATTTTGCTAGAATGGAGGATGAGATGAATAAAATGAGGGAAGAAATGGCCTTCCTAAGGCTAGGTGAAGAAAATAGGAGGTAATAAATTGAGAAAGAGAACAAACAATTGAAAAGCCAATTACAATAGATAGAAGGGTTGATACAAGCAAAGTACACTCAAATTGCAACCTTGGAAACAACTTTAGGGATTATGGCACACCTCTATTTAGAGGCAGTTAAATGCAAACAACCTTCAAAGGCTTACTCATTATTTTTGAAAAAGCAATGGTGTTGATTTAAGATAAACATGATTGCACAAAATGTGATCATCCCTCTGCAAGAAAATAGATGATTCACTGATTTTTTTGCCTAAAATGTAGTATAGAGAACAGAACCAAGGTTATTGAGTTCTACCTTCACAACATTGTTCTTATAGATTTGTCTATATGGGATACAAACCCATATCTGGGAGATACACAATTGTTGGCCCTAACATCTTGGTTAAGGCATAAGGATATCAAAGCTGAAGAGGTAAATAAGACAATGGACGAGAAGCTAAAAGAGCCATTGCGGATTAGGTCTGAACACCTAAAACCATCCATCCCCACCTTAGCTCATGCTAATCTAGCAGAGGACCCTAAGGTAGTGGAAGTTTACAAGCAAGGACAAGTGGAGGCCATCCTAGACTTTGAAGATACTTTTATATTGTTAGGAGAGGAAAGCTCACAAACTTTTAAAGGACATGGCAAGCATTGCCCCATAGTATGAAAATTAGAGAATACCACTCTCATGACCGATTACAGGCTACACTTGCCAAGACTCCTTAGTACAAGAGAATTGTTCGAAGGCTTGGAGTCCAATGGATTAAACTTAGATTCAATATACCCCTGCTATTAGGGCTCCAAGAACATCATTGACGCAGGGGCTACCCTACGTATACCCACAATATGCATGTACAATGCATAATCACATTTGTCCCATGAATTGTTAACTCTCTGCCTACTTAAATCCTCATTACTTATATGGTTAAGGCCCTTTTATAAATCTCATGCGGAAAAATTCATTATAGTAGCCTAGTCTTTCCCTTAATTAATCCTCCTTTCTATCGGGACTATAACTCCACATAACCCTTCATTAACCTTTTGTTAATTCTTAACGCCACATATATATATCCAAGTCCTGTGAACCTTATTACTTTGGGTCATTCAAAAACTTAACCCGTAAACCCTTCATGTCGTCTCTTTAATCTATTATAAACCTTTATAACAGAAATACACATAAAATCATGTGATTCATACCTTTTTCCGCTTTAATACGATCATTGCACAGTTTCCGAGATATCCCTTTATCGCAATTGCAATATTGCTTCTCCATGGTCTCACTACACATGAACCCTTCCGCTTTCGATATGCGATAACGTCGGAACTTAAATCATAATTAACTACACTTAATTACATTATCAGGTCTGCTCTTATTGTTTGTCGCATTTCACTCCCCAATCCCGATTAGTGCTTCATCGGCGATCAACGCTTGTCGCTATTGGCATATCGACCATTGCACTATTGCATTCCTATTGTCCCCGTCACTTGACTTTGCTGATTTCTGATTTGCGATTGAATTGCGATCGTTGATCTGGGTCCGATACAACGGTTCTCGATCAAGCGGTGATCGCTCATCGCACTTGTCCAAGGCCCGATTCCGATATCTCCATAAGGATCCTGCCAATGCGATTTAATCTAGGCCGTTGTTCATAAAGATTCAATGGCTACTGTGCGTTGATTCTTCACTTCTTCGCTCTTCCGCTTCACTCGGTTTTTATGTTTTTTCTTCAATTTTTCTCTATGGTTCGGGTTTCTTCAAAAGGTTCTGGGTCTTCGCTATTCCATTGCGCGACTCCTTCCTGAGCTTTCCTATGCGGGTTCTTCAAATCATTATCATTCTAGGCTTTGCTTGAATCCTTCGAATTGATTCAAAGATCCTTTTCGATCCACTATCACGTGCTTCTCCACTGTGTATTCTGCTGAACTCTGCTTGCATACATATTTGTTATACAAAATATCTAACACACACATAACTCATCATTCGATGCTCAAAATGCATATTCACACAATTTTTGGAATTAAATCTCTGGTTATTTATTTACAACAAATAATCACATAACAAGACTCTCAAGATTTTTTGACTCTATCTGCCCTGATTTTCTAATTAGTGGCCCCTCTTCCTCTCTTTCCTGTAGGCTTACAGACACATCTATCTTCCCCTATCTAACCTCCTATTTTTTTCTTTTCAATACATCATTAGCAGTTTCTTTACAGTTGAGGAACTGTTCCTCAGTTATTTTTCAATTGTTCAACAATTTCTTCAAACTAATACCTAACTAATCCTAATCCTCTCATGTTCTCCTACATTCGAGAATATTTACAAATATGTTTCACAACATCTAATTAATTCCTATTCTCATTAAAATCACTCAAAGGCCTAAATATTTACATTAATGCAATACTTAGGAAAACAATTTCCTTAAAACACAAGACCCCCTATGTCTACTAAAATACAATGATATTGTTGGGCTGAATGCTCCTGCATCAGACTCCCAAGGTAGAAAATATTCATGATCTCTTGATCATGTGTCTTCATACGTTGTTAGAAAAAACCTCCAGGGACCCAAACTTTAGTTTGCAACTGCCCAAATGCTTTGCTCCTTTGTTGGTGCTACATGTATGTTGTCTTTTGCTTTATATTTCTCTCCTTGTCATTCAGGGTCATACTCTGATTGATCATCCTTCTTGTTGTCATCAACTTTCTCCCTATGGCCTGTTTCATCATTAGCTGCCACAATTCTTCAATTTCTTTTTCCAGTATATCTTTGGGCTGGTCCATACTCTGCCACTTACTTTTTCTTCTTTCTCTTTATTTCATGTTGTTGTTGATGTCCACCAAATCTTCAAATTGTTGTTGGTTACTTCCACCGCGTAGTTGCTCAATCCTTACTGCCGCCCTTACATCCTTACCCTATGTCAAGATTATCTCTGTCTGCATTGAATCCTGACTTTCCAACATTCTCTCCAGCAGTTGAACATCTTTGTTCCATGGATTGAATTCTTCCACAAAATCCTCTTCTTCCACTTTTGTTTGGCTGCTCATCTGTGCCAAATTTTCTCCAACATCTGCAACTAAACCTGCACTCATAAAACACTTGTTAAAATAAAAATCATAAGGCTTCAGTGCCTCTTCTTCCTTTGGCAACACATCAATATGCCGCTATGTTTTCTCCTCCTCTATCAACATATCAGTCTACTAATTTGAATTCTCAAAAGAATTCACGACACTATCAGCTAGTATCTCCTCCACATCATCTGCTCTAATGATGTCTTCCTGTCTTTGTTCACTATAGTGAACTTCTTCATTCTCATTCAGTTTTGATTCTACACTCTAAACTCTTACCTTTTGGTTTTCTAGCCTTTCTTCCAAAAGACTTAACTCACGCCACAAATTTTCCATCTCGCTTGGAATTTTTCCCAAATGTTTTATACAATCCTCACTATCTTCTTCTTTTTCACAAGCATAAATTATTGGTGACACTATTTCTTCATTCAAAAGATAGTCACCATCATACTTTGTTTAGCAACTTTCAGCGTCATTCAAGACAATTCCATAGGATGGTTTGTCTTATGCAATATCTGCATTCACACACAATTTGTCAATTTTAAAACCACGATATTTCATGATCTCATTTGATGATTCAATCATCAAATCCTCTTGTTGTTCCAAGTCCTCTACATGACTTAAAAACACTTTGATGGTCTTCTTCTCAATCTTATCAAGTCCTTTACTTGATTGCTTGATATTCCTCTCTACTTCTTCTTTTAGAACATAATTTAGATCTTGCCTATCTTCTTCCTTCTTTATGACAATATCAGAAAATTGTCCTTCTTCATATGTTCCACCTGCAACCATACACAAATTATCAGATTTAAAATCATGTGACTCTTTGATCTCATTTGAAGTTTCAGTCTTCAAGTCTTCATCTTCACCTAAAACTTCACCCTCTGTTCTACGTCCCAAATAGATTCTTCCTTTTCCAACTCAGCGTCTCTGAGTTCTTCCACCTGCCACTTTACTTGCTTTTGTTGCAGTCTTCTATGTAGCTTAGACCACTTCACTGCCTTTTTCCTCAAGGCCCAACCTCGTCTTTGGTTTTCCTCAAGTATCATCCTCAATACATTGAGTTGTTTTTTTATCTCTGTAATTTCCTTATCAATCTCCTCTTGACTCATCCTCTTGCCATTTGCCTTGGCAACCTCTTTCTTCTACTGTGGTCTTCCTCAGAACCTCTGTTATGACTATCAATAGTCATCTTCTTCTCTATCTCTTATGAGTTGCTCACACTGACTATGAGCTGCACTAAAGCCTCTGCAACAAGAAGTCCTCCTTGTTGCAACTTACCTCACCAAGCTTTCCTTTGAACTTGGCCTTTGGCAAGCATTGGTTCTCTATCTCTGGAACCTCTTTGAGCACTTTTCTTTGCTCCTTATAGGCTTCAACTCATTTGCCTCTTCTATGAACACAACTTTCCTCTTGTACTTTAATCACAATTGAAATACTAGGTTCTAACCACCTCTTTTTTCACTCAGAAACTCTTACCAGCTTTCTTCATTCTTTAGCAATTCTACCCACATCTTTTGTGGAATTCCCTTTGTGAGCTACAACACTACCTCTACAGTAACAAGTCTCCTTCTTGCTACATATTCCTCACTAAGCTTCTCTCCTTTGAGCTCAGTCTGTTAGCATTTCTCTAGTTCTTTCCTTTTGAACCAATTAGGTACTCCTCATCCTAGATTGTTGCAACCTTCTCATATTCTTATGCTCTTACCTGTGTGTCCATATAAAAACCACACATTCTCCAATCTTCAAATCAAATCAAAACAAAACATATCATCTCACCTTCCAATATCTCTGCATGATCTTATTCCACCATTCTCCTGCACTTTGAATGGATTGTTCTCTGCCTCCTTGCATCTGCAAGTTTTGCTGCACTTCACTTCTGTGTGCTTGCTATTTATCAGATTAAAATATGATCTCCTCTTGCCTACACAAACGTCTTAACACAACTCTGTTTTAAGTTTCTTTAAAGAGCTTTAACTTGCTCTGATACCAACTGACGCAGGGGCTACCCCATGTATACCCACAATATGCATGTACAATGCATATCACATTTGTCCCAAGAATTGTTAACTCTATGCCGAGTTAAATCCTCATTACTTATATGGTTAAGGCCCTTTAATAAATCTCATGCAGAAAAATTCATTATAGTAGCCCAGTGTTCCCCTTAATTAATCCTCCTTTCTATCGGGACTCTATAACTCCACATAACCCTTCATTAACCTTTTGTTAACTCTTAATGCCGCATATATATATCCAACTCCCGTAAACCTTATTACTTTGGGTCATTCAAAGACTTAACCCATAAACCCTTCATGTCGGCTCTTCAATCTATTATAAACCTTTATAACAGAAATACACACAAAATCATGCGATTCATACTTTTTTCTGCTTTAATACCGCCGTTGCATAGTTTCCGAGATATCCCTTTATCACAATCGCAATATCGTTTCTCCGCGGTCTCACTACACATGAACCATTCCGCTTCCGATATCCGATAACGCCAGAACTTAAATCATAATTAACTACACTTAATTACATTATCGGGTCTGCTCTTATTGTTTGTCGCATTTCACTCCTCGATCCCGATCAACGCTTCATCGGCGATCGGTGCTTGTCCCTATCGACGTATCAGCCATCACACTATCACATTCCTATTTTCCTTGTCACTTGACTTTGCCGATTTTTGGTTTTCGATTAAATCGTGTCTATTGATCTGGTTTCGATCCAACGGTTCTCGATTAATTGGCGATTGCTCATCACACTTGTCCTAGGCCCGATTCCGATATCTCCATAAGGATCTTGCTGATGCGATTTAATCATGACCGTTGTTCATAAAGATCCAACGACTACCGTGCACCGATTCTTCACTTCTCCGCTCTTCCGCTTCACTTGGTTTTTATGCTGTTTCTTCAATTTTCTTTGTGGTTCAGGTTTCTTCAAAAGGTTCTGGGTCTTTGCCATTCCGTTGTGCGACTCCCTCCTGAGATTTCCTTTGTGGGTTCCTCAAATCATTATCATTCTAGGCCTTGCTTGAATCCTTTGAATGGATTCAAAGATCCTTTTCGATCCACTGTCACGTGCTTCTCCACTATGTATTCTGCCGAACTCTGCCTGCATACATATTTGTTATATAGAATATCTAACACACACATAACTCATCATTCGATGCTCAAAATGCACATTCACACAATTTTTGGAATTAAATCTCTGGTTATGTATTTACAACAAATAACCACATAACAAGACTCTCAAGATTCTCTGACTCTCTCTGGCCTGATCTTCTAATTAGTGGCCCCTCTTCCTCTCTTGCCCGTAGGCTTACAGACACACTTGTCTCCCCCTCTCTAACCTCCTCTTTTTTTCTTTTCAATACATCATTAGCAGTTTCTTTACAGTTGAGGAACTGTTCCTCAGTTACTTTTCAATTGTTCAACAGTTTCTTCAAACTAATTACTAACTAATCTTAATCCTCTCATGTTATCCTACATTCGAGAACATTTACAAATATATCTCACAATATCTAATTAATTCCTATTCTCATTAAAATCACTCAAAGGCCTAAATACTTACGTTAATTCAATACTTAGGAAACCAACTTCCTTAAAAAACAAGACCCCTTATGTCTACTAAAATATAATGATATTGTTGGGCTGAATGCTCCTGCATCAATCATAGTTAGGAAGACGAGTTCAGGGAATGGAAATTCATTAAAGAGAATGCATGTTTCCACTCAGCAAACACAACCACCTCTAGTGTAACATGGAATATCAAGTAAGTTGCCAGAGAAATGAATGAGAAAAAGAAGAGGGGGGAAGAAGAGTAAGTTGCTCAAAGGGTGAGCAACAATTCCAGTAGTGGGGTATGATGGGTCTTCCAAATAGGTAAAACAGAAGGCCCATCTAACCACTCCTGTGCATATAATGGTTGTAACAAACCTTCCCATTTGCACTTATTGAAATTTCCCTAGCTTAACGAGTTCTTAAGAGAATCAAAGAGATTTTACATACTTTCTGTGCCAAACATGACTATTGTGTAGGATATTGAAGGGATTTTGCACAAATTTTGAGATCCAGTTAGAGATATTCTTGGGACCTGCTCCATGGTATAGAAGAATCCCAACTCCGTTGGCTGAGGATAGTAAATGATCCTTCCTACTGCTGTGTGGTGGCCTAGGAAACAAGATCCATTTTTTTTAGGGATTTTGGAGGGAAAGTATTCCTCCCTTCAAGGATGTGCCCCCTACCCATCTTCTACATATAAGAGGATTGAGTAGCTTATTAAGAGTAGAAGAAAAACATAGTGAAGCATGTGAAGAATAGAAGAAGTTTATATTTTAAGAAAGTTTTGTAACTTTATTATGTACACACAACTCTTTAGTTAATGGAAGTGATATATGATTTTTGATTTTAGTTTTGCTTTCTTTTAGGGGCTCTAAGCTTTCTTGGGTCCCTCCTATATTATTTCTGTTCATGCATTTATTTAATTCTGCAAAGTATTATTAAAGGTTACTTTCATGCATGGTTAGTTAGATAGTCTTATGAACAATCTTTTTATCTTAGCATTTTTTGATAATAGTTCTAGTGACTACATTAGTCAAATGACATGTTTACGTGACATTTAGTTCACTTTTTTTGCTGTTGTTTATTTGTTGTCCATTGTTTACTATTTTCTCTTTCATCACTATACTCTATCTTGCAGCTATAGGAAACTCTATAGCCTTGCATTTTGCTAGATTAACCCCACCACAAGTTGTTGTGATGCCTTGGAAAGGTGTAATTTGTCATTTTCCAGCTTCTCCTTAGCTTCTTTTCCTTCCAACGTCGCATTTATCGTGTTCCCCTACTTGCTTGACTGTCCTGTAGTGAAATAAGGACTCCTATAATAATTTGCAACCTGCCTTCTAAACTCAATTAGATATTCACCAAACTCATGATGTGCCTTTCTTAATGTATTGCAATGCTCTTGGAACCCTAAGAACAAAACTTAGAGATATTGAGACCTTGTCGATGCCTTTATTTCATTTGTTGTAGAAACTACTTATTTTATGCAAAATTAGGGTTTATTGTTTGCAAACTTTTGTTTCATCAATGTGTTTGCTTTCCTTGCAAGATATAATAGGCGTGCTTTCATTTCATTGTAGATAGAGAAGTTTGCCTTCACTTATTACAAATGGCCTATGTTTGCGTGTTTTCTTTCTTCCCGCTAGTTATTACTAGTTATTTCCTGCAACTTCAGTTTTCTTGTAGCATAGTAATCAAATTGGTCTTTTTATATCTAGATTTCATCTCAGTATTTCCATCTACATAAAAGTCAACAAAAAGAAAGAGATAGTGCCTACTTCACATAGAGTGCTGACCCCTCTTTAAGTTTGTACGGAACTTGAGTTGACAATTAAAGTTGAGGCCCTTGGGAGTTGCAACATTGTTATTGCAATATTGAAAGCCATCAAATATGAAGGCAACATAGTTTTTGTCCCAATAAAACATTCTTTTATTAGTCTAGACAAGAAGATATTATGTAGATGCAATGAGAAGATTTAGGAAGGTGATGGAAGTTTTGCTAGGAAAGAACATGAAACATTTATGAATAATATTTCAATGTTAGGCTTACCCGATACACTAACTTAATTTAAAAAACTTATATATATTATATTTATAATTCTCCATGTTTGTTTAGAATAGGGTTTCTCAGAATATTTAATTTAATATCAATTAAGTAATTAATGTGGATGCACACATTTCACTTTCACATAATATTTTAGAATATTCTTAATAGTAATTCACAAATTAAAGATTGAGATTTATAAAGTAATTAATGTCTTTTTTTTTTTCTCCCCATTTTAATCAATTGAATTTATTAAAACAATATCATGATGAACAAGTGATATATTGAATAGTTATGAATTTTTAATCACGTTGGTACTATAATAAACCAATTTATAGGATTAGGGAATCTTCATGGTAAATGGGGGTAAATTTCCATGGTTACAAAGTCTTGTTTACATATTGTTTTAAATGTATACATGTTTTAGTCTATATATTATTTTTAATAATAATAATAATAATAAAATTAGTTATTTTATTTTTTTTTAATGAATTTTTTTAAAATTTTAATAATACTGAATTATATAATGAAACTGAGCGTTTTGACTGGCTTATCAATAATTTAATTTTTTATATAACATACACTTTATTATAATATATTATAAAAATTAACAATTCACAATACAAGCTCAATACATACTTTTTTTTACAATCATTTTTGATAATCCATAAGAGTACATTGTAAATAGAAATTAAAACAAATCTTAAAAAAACATCAACACAAAATGAAATGAAACATTTTGACTCCATGCAAGATACTTGTCGTGATAAAACCAGTTAATTGACATTTTTATCCATGGAAAATAAAAAGAAATCGATGGAAAATAAAAATAAGTAAGTTAACTTGGTAATTTTCAAGATTTTTTAAACTAAATGCAAATTTCAAGGAATACAATGGGAAAGGAGGAGGTTATTATCAACCATTA
>APFE030983310.1:38632-62989 GCA_000404065.3 Pinus taeda
ATATAACAAAGAAGGATATTTTGGTATTTTGTATAACTATTGAAGTTCAAGTAAAAGCTACAAATTTAATTAAGTATATATGTGATAGTTTGTATAATAGTGAAGTTTATATAATAATGGCAGTTCACACAGGTAATGGTATTATTTTAAAGAACTTCTATGTAATCCAAGAAAGAGGTGTCAGTGCTCTTATAAAAATAATCTATGTAATATAAGAAGATTGCAATTATGTTTTTTGAGAAATAAGAATACTTATATCTTTTTCCATGAATGTTTTCCTCACACCATGTTAAAATTTTATCAGTAATTGTTTATTTGTCATTTTTAATTATTTCAATATATAATTTTTTAATATTATATAATCACAAGTTTTAAATATTCTTTTAAATTATATAACACTTCACCAGCTAAACTTAATTTACATTTCAATATGTAATATTGAAACTAAATTATATTGGAAGAGATAATTTATATTAAACAAAAACATATATTCAAAGTTAAACTCCAAATAGTTCCTCCAAATATTCAGAATATTCAAATATAAACTCCTATTAAACAAAGGCAGATTAAACAAAGACATATATTCCAAACCAAACTATGTTTAAAAACCAAACTCTTATTAAATAAAAGCGGATTAAACTAAAACATATATTCAAATAATCTATTCATATAATATATATTCAAAACATCCAAACTCCTATTAAATAAAATAAATTAAACAAAAACATATATTCAATACATTCAAAAATATATAATTAATTAATTAATGAAAATAATCTATTCATATGAAATTATTAATCATTGATTCATATTAAGGCACTGCAAAACCAACAAAGAAAATGCTATTTTGTTTTGCAACATAAGTAGAATTCATAATTATATTCAAAAGCGTTGCACATTAATAATATAAAACACTCTTGTCAAGCCATTTTTAACCATTTAAATCCTCCATGTATTAAAACCAGATACTAGTTGCACGTCCTAATCACAAGAACATAGAAATTATGCCTCCACTATATAAGTAGAATATAAAAATAGAAATGAAATATTATAAAGTAAATTATCTTTTATTATCTTTAAATACATTTTATAAATATAATAGAAATGACTTTTGAATAGAAATGGTATATTATAAGTTAAATTAAGTTAGATTTTATAATTTTTTATGGTTTATATTGATAATAAATTTGTCTTTGAGATTAATCATATTGTAAATTTTTTATCTTCTAGGCTAATTTAATGGAAATGGTATATTATGAAGTAAATTATCTCTTAGCATCTTAAAAATATATTTCAAAGATATTATAGCTATATAATTTGAATGAAAATAGTATATTATAAATTAGATTAACACAAATACATTAATAAATATGGTTGATATATGTAGATAGATTTACAAGCAATATATGTGGTGGGTGCCCTTTTTTTTGTAAGCTATATGGAAATATTTATATTACCAGAAAACGGATTTTACAATGATAGCACTTATGTCCCAAAACACTCTGTGGGAACTCATAAACTAACAAACTGGCCATAACTTGTTCTAGTGGTTCCAAATTTGGCCAAAAAGGAGTACAAGATACACTTGGTAACATACTAACTAATTAGTCCATTGAGAGTTTTATACATTGAGGTTGCTGGGCTTGACAAAAGAAAACCAAGTGCATATAAAGTCTAGTAAGCCATATTATTGGCCATGACTGCATTGTAGAATTAAACAAAACATTGACAAAAAAGAAACCAAGTTCCATGCAACACTGCTAGTCTAAGACAATAATGGGAGAAATAACATTAGAGTTGCCTTGAGGTATTTCTTCCACTGGTGCATTCATGAAAGTTGGAGTGCGACGACTGCGAACCAGAGCCAAAATTAGAATCAGACACCACAAAGTGTTCCACCGTCCAAGTTGTACCTTATGTCCCAAAGGATCCTTTTGAGCTCCTCTTGTCCTGCAAATAATTGATAATGATCGACTTGCATGTCAAGGATAACCATGTGAAGCAAGGTCTCTAATTGCTGGTGCAAAACCAACGAGTGAAGAAAGTGTAGTCTCCTTTTGCAGAATTTACCTGGATTCCATCTCAAAGTGGTGCCACTAATTTCAAAATCTGAGTAATAAGCATGGCAACCAAATTCCTTAGCTTCAGGGGATGAATTTTGTTCCTAACTTCGAGAGGCACAATATTGAAATGGTATACCACATAATACCAATAAAAAAAACTTATGATTCTAATATGATTCTTGAATATTATACTACACTTCAACTCACACCACAAACTAGAACATTCACACATTGACATACACATTTGATTATAGAAAATCAACGCTTCACGATGAAAATAATATTGAATATCATGATAGGAAGCTGCATATATTTCTTTGACTGACTGTCGTGACCGAGACTATTAAACTAGTCATATGCCTGGTTGGATAGAACCACCCAAATCAGTATTAAAATGCCCAATGACTTGCCAAGATCTTCACAGTCGCATTTAAAACATGATAACGAAACCAATTTCGGAAAAAGAACAAAACATATTCTCCACAGTGGGAAGAATGATCTCTTACAGGCCGTAGCGAAGCTAAAATACATAACGAATGAAATAAATTCATCTTATTGTTCCTTGAAGCGACGTGCAGTGAGAAAATTAAGTCCATACAACCTCGCATCTACTAAGTGATAAAATCATAAGCGTAAGTTGCCTCCTCTGCGGTAATGAAGATGCCGGTGCTGAGTCAAACTTTATGGTTGGCTTGGTTGAAAAAATAAAATCAAGGCTTTGAACTCATGCAAGGCACGGTCGAGGGAATAAGTGGTGAATAAAACATTGAAATAATTTATTTACTCTCACGTGACTGCATTGCATGCCCACCAATGATATCGAACCTCCATACGCTCGGCATTCCCATTGACGTCAAAGCTACAGATCAAACATGATGAATTGGCTGTGAAATATCCCACTGCGAGGATCTGACTGGAAAACACCATTATTAAGAAAATCACCCTGCACTAAATTCTCCACCGCAGCACGGTCGATTGTCGCGTATATTTAGGGTAGAATCTTGGCCGATAGATCCACGATCCACGATCTCTGCCTCTCTCACACGGATCCAAGATCCACAATCGTGACAATGCCGCAAAGGATCATGTGACCATTCACCACTCTTGAAAGCACGATCCTCTTATCATCAGAAATTCTACGATGGTTTGGGATCCAATCGATGGCTCACAGGCAAAGCAATCCATTGAGGGCCGCTAGCTCACAACAATCACTCCATAGAACAAACTATACACAAACTATGTTCGCACAACACACAGATCTATAATAATATATATATACAGAAACAATAATACTTAAAATACTTCACATATTTCTGGCCTTCCCTTGAGGGAGTCAAGTCAGAACTGGCTGTGATATCATGATAGAAAATTGAGAAAGAGCAAGAGATTGATTACACTCAATGCCAAAACACACTATATTTTATTGATCACATAAAGCAATTACATATATAAGAATTAGATCACTAATTTCGACAAATTATGACTCAGACATGACACAACTCATAACTTAAGATCAACAACTTCTAGATTGACTCCTTGTAACTCATAATGAAAACTATACATGACATGGAAGCATTGCTTCCAACAACTATCAGATTGTTAACGCTGTTGTCTAAACATTGCATTACTAATTCTCAAATTGTGCAAGGTTGAGGCATGAGATATCATAAGATATTCAATATAATATCCCACACGTTTCATGAAAAGGTGCAGCCTAAGAAAATATGTTGTGATGTCTCTTCATCTTGAAATCATAGTTGGCAGACTGACGATCCTTCATAACCTTTTCTCCTTAAGCGGTACCATGTAAGGGTTCTTCCATGCATAGCAGCCAAAGGAAGAGAACTAGTTTCGACCAACACTTATTATCCCACAGTTTCCTCCATAATTATGTATTATCATCTACATGAAAATCCGCTAGTATATGATATGCTTATTTTAACGTAAATGTACCCGATGATTCGTGACCCCATCTTAGAATATCCCAATGTTGGGAGACCCTCATGGGTCGATTATCCAATAATTTTTGAAACTCCTTACATGGATACTTGTCATTGATACCTGACCAATATTCTTTTTCCTTCCACACACTCTCCATTCTTGATTCTCCATACAGGTTTCCAGAAGTTAGCTAATGAGTGTGCCCCACTACTTTTGGAGAGGTTTTGTATTGGTTGGAATTGTTGAGGCTCACCTAAGTGCGAGTACTGTTGCCAAGAGTCTTCCAAAAATTATGTTGTTTTCCCATCTTTAATATCCCAAAATGCATGGCGATGAATGAGGTCTTTGCCTTTAATATCCCATTTCCATATGGGTGATCCCTTAAAGGTGCCATTAAATCTGAGTTTCTCCTCCTGAGTTGGAAGAGGCAAGTATTTTCTTTGCCAGATCTATTTCTAGAGTTGTGATCCTCTCTTAACCTAGAGCCACCATAATTTCATAGCATACGCCTAGCTGATCAAATGGGGATCTCCGAGTCCCAAACCTCCCATGTGCTTCGTTACAACTAATGTGTCCAAACCAACTAAAACCCACTTGCGTTCTTTGGCCATACCCCTCCACAAGAAGTCAGCCCATAGGGATGTAAATTGAGAGGCTATTGTGACTAGGATTGGCATACCCGCTAGTTGATAATTTGGTATGGCTTGTAATACTACTCTCAGCAATGTCAGGCGGCCTGGGAGATTCAATGAGCTGACATTCCAATTGGTTATCCTACGTCGAGTCCTCTCTAAGAGATCTTCCTAGGAGGAAACTCTATTTGCATGGTTGACCTTGGAAGGAATATGGCCCTTTTTAAAGCCCAATACTTAGATTAAATGTGTCTGTAGGAGATTTGGGCAGTTAAAAAATAAGATGTTTGTCTTCTCTCTGTTGATCACTATACCGGATGCTTCCATGAAAATTTGTGGGATTTTCATGATTTTGTGTCCCTCTTTCATTGTGGGCAACCCATAGAGAACCACATCATCAACATATTGTTGATGTGAGATAGGAAAATCTATGCCATATATTCTCAGCCCATGGAGATGCCCAAAGAACATGATGTTTGAATAATTCTCTCGAGACCTTCCATCTCTAAAATGAACAAGAAAGGAACTAAGGGGTCTCCTTGCCTTAGACCTCTAGAGGATGAAAAGGTGGTGGGGGGAGATCCATTGATAAGTACTGAGAAGAATGTTGTGGAGACTAAGGAGGATATCCACCATATCCATTGGTCAGAGAATCCATAAGCACTGAGTACCTGGAAAAAAAAATTCCAACAAATGCAATCATATGCCTTAGACAAATCGAGTTTAATAATCATACCTCGCCTCTTTGTCATTTTGAGGGAGTGAATGATTTCTTGTGTCGTAATGATACCATCGATAATCTGGTGGCCCTTCACAAACCTAGCTTGGGTAGGAAAAATAAGGGTTGACAGGGTTGGATTTAGTCTATTAATTATCACATATGGAATAATTTTATAAATAACATTTAAAAGTGTGATTGGGTGGAAACCATTAGTACTCTCTCAATGACTAGTTTTGGGGATTAGGGTAAAAAAAGTAGCAATGAGGGCAGGGTGTAAAGTCATGGTTTGAATTGATTCTTCAACTAATTCATGGATTTCCTTGCCTAGTGCCTTGTTTTTCGACATGCTCATGACTACCATCTCCACCTCTTTAAAGGAGACTGGCCTGATCAAGGCCATGTTATAGTCATTAGTTAATAACATGGGGACATGTTGAATTACAACATTGATATACTGTTGCCGTTGGTGAGTGTCCTCCGTGAGTAGATCCTTATAGTAGGCAATCAATTCCTCCTCGTGGTGGTGAAGCTTTCTGTCTCCATCTTGAGATATAATAGAGAAGATTCTATTGACGTGCAGATGCTGAATCATATAATTGTGAAAGTATTTTGTATTTTCTTAAGTTCTCCTTCTTTTAGCCATTGAATCCTTGATTTATGCCTCCACAACTCCTCCTCCTGTTTGTGGCGTTGTTCCAATTTGACGAGTGTGGTCCCCTCTTCTATTACTAGTTCTTGAGAGCGTCCCTCAAGAATTATTCTCTGTTGGATATCTGCCATTTTTTGCTCCAAAAGTACCTTATCTGCCAATATTTAAATCCATTGTTTAATTATAATATTTAAATCCTTCAACTTAAGTTGGAAAATGTGCATTTTGGATGTACCTTTTATATGTAGCTTTGTCCACCAATTGTTTAAAATATCTACAAACATAGGACCTTGAAACCATAACCATTCAAAGTGGAAAGGCTGGTTAGAGGGACATTCTTTCAGATCAATTTCTCACATGAGCGACCTGTTGAAGATAATGGAGAATATCCTAGAATAGGCAGAGTTGGTTCACGTAACCTCAAGATAGGAATTAGTTTCTATTTCTTAGGATGCTGTTCTAACTTCCCTAAAACCATGTTTTCTATTTAATGTGTAATATGGATGAACAATGTAGAGCGTTCTGTAGAGCCAGATTCTCCTGGTTCAAACTCTCTTTCGTAGAGCTGACTAGTGGGTTTTATTTTTATTAATACAATCATTACCATATTTATCATGGTATCAGAGCGTCAGGGTTGAGGAACCTGTACTCTGGTTGGTGGTGGTTTGTTGAACCGAAATCATCGCAGTTGTGAGGAAGATAACCGCGACAATTACGAAATCGTTGCTGGTTATGAGTGTACCTCTGCGACGAGGTCACTTTTATTGTCGCAGGAAAGATGTGTACAGTTGCGATGGCGTCACAGAAAAGACAGGCAATTCTGCGACGATCGTGGAAGCCAACGACAAGGCTGTGGATGCATGGGAAAGCCAAGAACAAGGCTGTAGCTGCCAGAGAAGCTGCGTGGGGAAGCCAAGAACAACGCTGTAGCTGACAATAGAAGGTCGTCTGGAGGCTGAGAAGAAAGCCACGGTGATTTGCGCGTGTGCTGCGAGATCAAACAACATTAAAGAGCAATGATTTGTCTCTGTCACAGATCTGGGGTAAATTGAACATCTTTTAGTTTTTGATATTTTTTTTTTCTAAATCGCCAAGATGAATAACAATATATTTGAAGTATGCATGAATGAGCATAACAAGCTTGATGGTTCCAATTATGCAAATTGGAAGTTCAAGATGCAGACTTTGCTAGAAGTGCAGAGTGCTCGGACAATTGTGAATGGGGATGAGCAGAGGCCCGCGGCTGGATCAACATCGGTCCCAGATTAGGAGAAATGAGAAAGTAGAGCAAGGACAATGTTAAAGATGTCAATGAAAGACTACATTATACCGCACATCGGAGAAGGTAAGTCAGCTAACGAGATCTAGGGAAGTCTGAAGGAATTGTATGAGATCAGGAATTCAAATCATCTTCTGTTCCTCAAGAGTAAGATCCTATCCATGAAGATGGAGGAGAATGAAACAATTGCTTCATTCGTAGCAAGGATTAAGGATTTGAAAACCAAATTATTAGATATTGGTCATACAATGGACGATAAAGATATTGTAACCATTACAATGAATGGTGTCACTGATGATTATCAAATGTTCATCACTAGGATAAATGCCAGAGAGAAGATCCTGCATTTTGAAGAGCTGACAGGTATACTGATACAAGAAGAAGAGAGGAGATCGACTCTGAAGCCCCAGAGTGCCGATCTTGAATTGATGGCGAAGAAAACTTCTACAAAGGGAAAGGAGGTCCACAACAACAAAATGGAGCAAGTTCACATAAACGGCCAAATTTGACTCAAGGTATGCATCCCAATAAAAACTACTCTGAAACTAAATGTTTTTATTGTGGAAAATTGGGTCACATTGCCAGAGAGTGTAGGAAAAAGAAGTATCATGAAGAACAACAGAAGCCAAAAAGACATGCAAGTCATCTCGCAAATGGTGATCAGGTGCAAAATTTAAGATTGTTCATGGAAAATCGTGATGAAAATGTTGATGCAGACATTTGGTATGTAGATTCAGGAGTGTCAACACACATGACAGGGAATAAGCACTGGCTGGAGGATTTTAAAGAGATCAATGAAGGCGCACAGATTTACCTAGGTGATGACAAAAGTCATCAAATCAAAGGATGTGGGGAAGTTTTTTTCATTCTACCTGATGGTATTATCAAACAAATTTATATTGTAATGTATGTGCCTGGCATAACAAAGAACTTGATTTCCGTATCTATGATTACAAATCAAGATTTGAAAGTTGAATTTTTAAAATCTAACCGCTACATTAAAGATCTGCTAGATGGCATGAAGACAATTACTAGAAGGGTCCAAACAGGAGGTCTGTACAAGTTGGATGTGAGACCTGCACCAGTTCGAGCATTGACAACAGCGAGCCTGACTATAGAAGAGCTTTGGCATCAGAGACTCGACCACATCAACTACAATGATTTGCTGTTACTACAAAAGAAAGAAATGGTAAGAGATCTTCCTGTGCTAAAGCAAGTACATAATGACTGTGATGCCTGTACTTTAGGAAAAATGCATAGAGAGTAATTCCCTGTAAGAGTAGAAAAGAAATAGAGGGATATATTGGAATTAGTGCACACATACCTTTGTGGTCCCATGCAGACAAAATCATTAGGAGGTGCAGTGTATTTTCTACTGTTTATTGATGATTGTACAAAGTTTTCTTGGGTGTATTTCTTAAGTAAGAAGAGTCATACATTTGAATATTTTAAGCAATTTAAAAATATGATTGAAAGAAAAAAAGGGAAACATATAAAAATTCTCTGCTCTGATCAAGGGGGGGAATACAGGGAGGATGAGCTCATCAGATATTGTGAAGATCATGGAATTTGTCAGCAGTTTACAGTACCCCATACTTCACAGTAGAATGGAGTAACAGAAAGAAAGAACATAACACTGGTGGAATGTGCTAGAAGTATGCTTAAAGCTAAGAATCTTTCAAATGGTTTTTGGGCTGAAGCAATGAATACTGTAGTTTATTTAAAAAATAGGAGTCCAACAAGAAGTCTTGAGTCTAAAACTCTTTTTGAAGCATTATATGGATATAAGCATGCAGTAAAACACTTAACGATATTTGGATGTAAAACATTTTCCCACATACCAAAGGAAGATTGAAGAAAATTAGACTCGAAAGCCATCAAATGTACTTTTATAGGGTATTGTTCGTCATATAAAGCATACATATTATTTAATCCCTCTACTCACAAGATCTTTGTTAGTAGAGATGTTAAATTCCATGAGCAGGATAATCATGAAGAACTTGATGAGCACTATGATGGATGGGACATTCCGTACTTTGAGGAAGAAGAAGCAGAGAACAATCAGGGTTAGCAGAAAATAAAGGCAGAGGATGAACAACAACAACAGCGTCAACATCAGCAACAACAACAACAACAACAGTAGCAGCAGGAAGAAAAAGTAACTGATGACCAAATAAGGTTTGAAACCACTACCCCACCACTCAGGAGATCAGGTAGGAAAGCTCAAATGCCTACAAGATATAGGGAAAATGATTTTATAACTAGTATGATGAATGTGGTTGAACCGTCTAGTTATAAAGAAGCAAATGAAAGTAGTGAATGGAAAACAACCATGGAATAGGAATATGATTCAATAATTAGAAATAACACTTGGGAATTGGTTGAACTTCCAAGAGGAAAACAGACCATAGGTTGCAAATGGTTATATAAATCGAAAATTAATGTAGATGGAACTATAGAAAAACTGAAAGATAGGTTGATTGCAAAGGGGTACTCACAAAAAGAAGGGATAGACTATGAAGAAACCTTCGCCCCTGTAGCTAAATTGAACACCATCAGAATGTTATTTGCTTTATCTACTAAGAAACATTGGATGATGCACCAACTAGACATAAATTCTTCATTTTTGAATGGAGAACTAAAAGAAGACGTTTATCTAGAGCAACTGGAAGGGTTTGTCCAAAAAGGAAAAGAACATTTAGTCTGTAAATTGAAGAAAGCACTTTATGGACTGAAACAAGCTCCCAGGTCATGGTACGAGAAAATTGATTCATTTTTTCTACAAGCTGGCTACAATAGAAGTAAGAATGACCCTAATATTTACACCATGAAAGATGAACAAGGGTGCGTAGTGTTGATTTCATTATATGTAGATGATTTCATAATTACAGGTGATGCTACATATCTAATTGATGAAATCAAGCAACAGATGTCACAGATGTTTGAGATGAAGCAACTTGGTGAACTCTGATACTATTTAGGTCTTGAGATCTAGAGAGATTCAGGTCAAACATTTCTGTCCCAAGCAAAATATGTCAAAGGCCTGCTAGAAAAGTTTAGAATGGATCAGTGTAAGTCTGCACCGGTACCATTGCAACAGAACATCAAATTCCACTGTGAGGATGGCTCAAAAGAGGCGGGTGCAACACTTTACAGACAACTGGTCGGGAGTCTAATCTACCTAACCAACACTAGACCTGATTTGGTTTATGCAGTCAGTATGCTAAGCCAGTTTATGTCTAAGCCACTGGAATGCAACGAAGAGTGTTTTGAGGTATCTACAAGGTACTACAGATTACGGTATTATTTACACTGACTCTTTTGATGTTAGATTGGCAGGATTTGTAGATTTAGATTGGGCAGGAAATGTAGATGATCGTAGATCTATAACAAGTTATGCATTCAGTCTTGGATCTGGGGTGATGACACGGAGTAGCAAGAAGTAGAACACATTCTCTTTGTCCTCAGCAGAAGCAGAGTATCAAGCCATGTGTGCAGCAACGTGTGAGGCGGTTTGATTGGAGAGACTTCTCCAGGATGTTGGGGAAGAATAGACAGTCGCAACAAAAATCAGATGTGACAATCAGAGTTCAATCAAGCTGGGCAATAATATGGTGTTTCACAAAAACACTAAACATATTGATACACAATTTCACTTTGTCAGGGAGAAAGTGAAATCCAAAGAAATTCATATGGAATATTGTAATACATGTGATCATGTTGCAGACATTCACTAAGCCTCTTAGAAAAGTTAATTTTCAAATGTTTAGGGAGATGTTAGGCATATATGTGAACCCATTCTCCATTAAGGGGGAGTGTTGAAGATAATGGAGAATATCCTAGAATAGGCAGAGTTGGTTCACATAACCTCAAGATAGGAATTAGTTTCTATTTCTTAGGATGCTGTTCTAACTTCCCTAAAACCATGTTTTCTATTTAATGTGTAATATGGATGAACACTATAGAGCATTTTGCAGAGCCATACTCTCCTGGTTCAGACTCTCTTTCGTAGACCTGACCAGTGGGTTTTATTTTTATTAATACAAACATTACCATTTTTATCATGTCCAATGATCTGACCCCATGCAAGGTAAAATAGATAGTTCAAAAAACTATATATTTTTGAAGGATCCCTTTAGATAGAAGAAATCTGTCCAACCAAATTTCTATCTGATGTGGACCTCCTCATCTATTATTCCAAGTGAATAAACCATTAATTGTGGGTATATCTACGAGCTTCATCTATTGCATACAACTATCAAATGTTATTGATATTTTATCTAGTCATCGCATTCCTCCCTTTTTCTCATGCAATGATATGATGAGATTACAGTCTCCTCCAACAATCCACATGGAGTCTTCTACTATATCTTTGATATTCACAAGTTGCTGTAAAAAGTTAAGTTCCCCCCACAGAGGATGGACCATAGACTGCTATGAGGAATACATACTACTTAGTGCCTATATAATAAAATTGATCTATAAGAGTGTCAGAGGTGGCCAACCTATTGAAACATGCAACAAGAAATCCTCAATTTGATTTTTCCTTGATTAAATTGAGAAAATTTGAATTTCCACATCAATAGATAACTTGGATGATGTTAACTTGTGTGACATGTCTTATGTCACCCAATTTACTCAGTAAATTCGAGTTTTAGGAGTTAGAGTTTAGTTCTGCATGAGTGATTATTAATTTGTAGCAATCGAGGTCAATTATCTTAGATTGTTTTCAATAAAATTAGTTTCAACTTTTGGAGGAACTAGTTGAAGGTCAGTTAAGCAGTGGGACTTTAGTCAAAATCATTGATCATTTAGTTAACTGATCAATTAACCCAAAATATCTAGTGCATGCAGAGAATTTGAGTTACTCAATTGAGGTGGAGTTTCCAAGGTAGTGTAACATTAGTTGTAGACAAGTCTTGAGTGTACAAGTATTGCATGCATTTAGATGATCAACCTAAAGGAATTGTGAAATTCAATTGAGGGAATTTCCTAAATAATAGAGGCTAATTACTCAAGGAACAACACAAGGAAATAGGAGCTCAATTCGAGGGAAAATTTGATTAAATCTGGGTCAGATGCCTTGAGTGAGCAGAGAGATAGGTTGTGCACTTGTAGGGTGATCTTAATTGAGCAAAGAATTTATAATACATATCTATTCATTTGATTAATGCTAAAGGAATTGGGATTTTTAGCAGATTGATTTCCCCACATAAAAATAAATTTTGCATGTTTGTTATTTCTTCTTGCATTCCTGATATTTTTGTTCTAAATTGTGAATTAATATAAGCAGAAAAGTAATGTAGATCCATGTCTTGTAATTTAGATTAAAACTTCATGAGCATTTGCGAATCTACAACCTAATTTCTACTTGGTATCAGAGCTGGATTCACATTAGACCAGGAAATTGGAAGTTGTATCTCATAGGTTCAAATTTAAAGATCAATGTAGCATGATTTATTCAAAGCTAAGAATATGGCCTTCAATGGACTCAGCCTAGAGTATTTCGTGGAAGACACCTCTAATTTTGTTGCATGGAAAGACCACATGGAGGTAGTATTGGATGCCAATGGGTTGCTAGAATACATCAAGACAAATGTAGCAAAATATCAAGCATCTGATG
This sequence comes from Pinus taeda, assembly GCA_000404065.3. Taxonomy (NCBI): domain Eukaryota; kingdom Viridiplantae; phylum Streptophyta; class Pinopsida; order Pinales; family Pinaceae; genus Pinus; species Pinus taeda. The sequence goes on from APFE030983310.1 coordinate 51,541, forward strand.
CCTAAAACCTTGCTTAGTGGAAGAAATATGTGGCCAAGGTGAGGATAATCATCTTGGAGGGAGTACAGGATAATAATCTTGGAGGGAGTACAGGATCATATTGTATCAAATATCCACTGAAAAGAAACTCCGTTCGCGATGTGGAAAGCACTGAAAAAATTGTTCAAGAATAGTAGTGACCATAGGAAGTTGGCGCTCAAGGATAAACTTTGAAGTATCAATATGCAGAAGAATGGCACAATTCCGTAGTATCTAAGTAAGTTTACACAGTTTCATGTTGAACTTGGTAGGGTCAGTGTTAATGTCCCTGAAGAAGACTTGGTAACCTTATCCCTTCTGGGCCTTCCAAAGAGTTGGCATCTCTATCAAGATTTGGTTAATGAGAGGGAGAAAATACTGATTTGGGAGAACTTATGGTCCGATTTGGTGCAGGAGGAAATAAGGAAGAATACCAGAGATGGGACTTCATCTAAGGGTGAAGATGCATAAAAATTTGTATTGGTTGGAAAGGAAAATAAGGGAAAAAGGAATAAATCTCAATCCAAACTTGAATCCAGTCAAGGGGGCAAGAATAAATATTTGCCAACAATGAAATGCTTCCATTGTCATGAATTTAGGAACTATGCCATGAAGTGTCCACACAAGAAGACAAGCAAGAATACCTCAGGAGGAGCAACAGGTGCAGCCTTGGATTCATAGTTCAAGCTTGACTCTACCCTCATTGCATGCATGACCAACACAACGATGGGGAACATGTGGTACTTGGACTCAGGAACATCATTCCATATGGTGGGAAATAGAAAATTTTTCAGTGACCTAGAAGAAAAATATTTGCAGATGCATATTGAGATGGGGGATGACAAAAGGTATAGTGTGATCAGGATTGGCACAATCACCTTTCAGAGGGATTCAGGCTACCCCCTCAACCTCAAGGATGCCATGTTTATTCTGAGCCTAAATAAAAATCTCATCTTTGTTACAGTTTTGGAAAATTGTGGTTATGATGTGATCTTCAACAAAGGAAAGTCATTCCTAAGGCACATAGCCACAAGACAGATGAAACAAATTTGGGTTTGTGTGAAGAACCTAGACAAGCTAGATGTGGAGGATTGTGCTGCATTGAGTACAAAGACAGAGAAGGTGCAAAGCCATTATGTCGGTGAAATTTGGCATAAAAGACTTAACATTTGCATCATGGCACTTTGAAGATCATCCAACATATAACCAGAGGCCTCCCCAAAGGAGAACTTGAGAAGCGAGATGTATGCAAAGGATGTACTTTAGGGAAGTATACAAAATCCACCTTCCGTGATCGAGACAACAAAGCACATGCAGTCCTTGAAAGGATCCACTCTGATGTTTGTGGACCTTTCTTGATAGCCTCCATTCCTAGGCATAAATATTTTGTCACTTTTATTGATGACTTCTCATGAAAGTGCTAGATCTTCTTCATGCAAAAGAAAGATGAGACATTATCCAAGTTCGTGGAATTCAAGGCACTGGTTGAGAAAGAAACAGGTAAGAAGGTGAAGGCTCTCAGGAGCGATAATGGAGGTGAGTACATGTCGAATGAATTTATAAAAAATTGGGCAAAGGAATTCATTCGACGAGAGTTAAAAACACCCCACAACCCACAACATAATGGGGTGGATGAGAGGAAGAACTGTAGCATTATGGGAGTAGCGAGGGCGATGTTGCATGATCAAGGCCTACCTTTGTATTTGTGGGCCGAGGCATGAAATACAACAACCTATTTCCAGAACCAAAGTCCTCATTGGATTCTTTGCATGATTACATCGGAGGGGGATTTCTTGGGCAAGAAGCTGGATGTGTCGCACTTCATGATTTTCAGAGGCTTTTTTTACTGCCATGTCTCCAAAGAATCAAGGAAGAAGCTAGAGCTGACAATAGAATTAGGGGTATTTGTGGGTCACACAAAAACACCCCAAAACTACCGTGTGTACTTTCCATCCCTCAGAATGATAGTTGTGTGATGGGATGGAAAATTTGATGAAGACAAAGTGATGTGGTGCTCTCTTGAGAGGGAGCTTAAAATCCCACCAAAAGAGGAGGTTTTAGCTCCAAAGAAGGAGCCTCAGGAAGTTGTGGAGAAGCCATAAGTTTAGGAGCAGAGAGTGGAGACAACCACTCAAGCATAACCATCTAGAGAAGGCAGGAAAAAGACTAGGGAAGTTGAGAGACTTGTGCAAGATATGAGGGAGAATGTGGGTGCTCCTTCAAATCAAAGTAGGTAGAGAAGGTCACTAGATCGATACAATGGATACATGGATCTAATGAATTAGCTTGTAGAGAATGAGACATCCTATTTCGATGAATCAATAGAGAAATCTATATGGGTTGATGCAATGGTGGAGGAATATGAATTCATTGTAAAGAACAATGTTTAAGAAGTGGTCCCAAGACCAACAAATAAATCAGTCGTGGGCTCGAGATGGATCTTCAAGATAAAGCATTCAGTAGCTGGAAGCATAGAAAATTATAAGGCCAAATTTGTGGCCAAGGGGTACTCTCAAGTTGAGGGGATTGATTATGAGGAGACCTTTGCTCTTGTAGCAAGGTACTCATCTATTAGATCAATTCTTGATCTGGTTGTACAGATGGGGTGGAAGATCCATAAGATGGATGTGAAAACAAAATTACTCAATGGAGTTATTGAGGAGGAGGTGTATATAGAGCAACCAAAAGGCTTCGAGACTTTTGATCAAGAGTTTCATGTGTGAAGATTCAAGCGACTGTTGTATGGTTTCAAGAAAAAACCCTGTGCTTGGCACACCATGATCGATAACTATCTCACCGATTTAGGATTCAACAAAAGTGAAGAAGATGAAAACCTATATCATATCTTGGTAGAAGGTATGTTGATGACTTGATTTTAGCTGGTGATGAGAAAATGTTCATATCTTGCAAGGAGGACCTTGCAAGAGAGTTTGAAATGAAGGACATGGGTCTCATGCACTACTTCCTCGGATTGGAAGTATGGACAGGTGATGGGTAATTGTTTGCCTCTCAGGGGAAGTTAGCGAACGAGATACTTCAAAGGTTCTGCATGGACAATTGAAAACCCATGGAGACACCTCTAGTAACCAATTGGAGGAAAGAGGATGCCACTTCAAGTGAGGAAGTGGATGATACTATTTACTGACAGTTGGTGGGTTCACTAATGTATCTAGTGAACCCACGACCAAATATGTGCTATGAAGTCATCTGATTGAGCTAAGCTATGGTTAGGGAAACCAAATTATCTTGGAGGGAAACTAAGCATGTTCTATGATACCTTAGAGGCACTACCTAGTTTGGACTATGGTACAAACATACAAAGGTAGTGAAGCTATGCGGCTTTATAGATGCAGATTGGGCAGGGAGTCCATTAGACTGAAAGAGTACATCAGGTGGAATTTTCAGTATTGGGTCCACAACGGTTTCTTGGTACAACAAAAAGTAAAGATCTATGGCACTCAACTTGGCAAAATTAGAATACATGTCTGCCAACTACGCAGCATGGGCGATCCAGATGAAAAATATACTTGTTGGATTGTTTGGTGAGATGATGGATCCAACTGTGATCTAATGTGATAACCAGAGTTGTATCAAGCTCTCTGAAAATGCTATTTTTTATGATCGATCCAAGCATATAGATATCTGGTATCACCACTTACGAGATTGTATGAAGAGGCATATAATGTTGTTGCAACACATTCTGACAGAGGAACAAGAAGTTGACATTTTGACAAAGTCCTTCTCAAGAGGGAAGTTCCAGTTCCATAGGTGCATGATAGGGGTGGTTGATAATCCATTTATTGCTGAGAGGGAGTGTTGAAAAATGCAACAATAAATTCTCAATTTGATTTTGCCTTGATTAAATTGAGAAAATTCGAATTTCCACTCCACATTAGTAGAAAACTTAGATGATGTTAACTTGTGTGACATGGCTTGTTCACCCAATTTACTTAGTAAATTCGAGTTTTAGGAGTTAGAGTTTAGTTATGCAAGAGTGATTATTAATTTGTAGCAATATAGGTCAATTATCTTAGGTTGTTTTCAGTTAAACTAGTTCCAACTTTTGGAGAAACTAGTAGAAGGTCAGTTAAGCAGTGGGACTTCAGTCAAACTCATTGATCATTCAGTTAGTTGATCAATCAACCAAAAATAGCTTGTGGATGCAGAGAATTTGAGTTACTCAATTGAGGTGGAGATTCCAAGGTAGTGTAACATTAGTTGTAGATTAGTCTTGAGTGTACAAGTGTTGCACGTAGTCAGATGATCAACCTACATGAATTGTGCAATTCAAATGAGGGGATATCCTAAATAATAGGGGCGAATTACTCAAGGAACAATGGAAGGAAATATGAGCTCAATCCGAGGGAAAATTTGACTAAGTCTAGGTCAGATGCCTTCAGTGAGAAGAGAGATAAGTTGTGCACTTGTAGGGTGAGCTTAGTTGAGCAAAGCATTTATAATACATATCTATTCATTTGATTAATGCTAAAGGCATTGGGATTTTTAGCAGATTGATTTCCCCAGATAAAAATACTTGTTGCATGTGTGTTATTTCTTCTTGTATGTCTGAAATTTTTGTTCTAAATTGTGAATTAATGTCCGTAGAGCAGTAGTGTAGATATGTGTCTTGTGATTTAGATTAAAATTTCATGATTAGTTGAGCACAAAGGCGGAGGAGGTGCAAAGTCGCGATGTCAGTGAACTTTGGCATATAATATTTGGCCATTTGAATCATGGTGCTTTGAAGATCATGCTATAGATAACCCACACCTCCCTAAAGGAGCACTTGAGCAACACGATGTATGTAAAGGATGTACTTTGGGGAAGTACACAAAAGCCACCTTCCATGATCGAGACAAAAAAGCACATGCATTCCTTGAAAGGATCCACTCTGATGTCTATGGACCTTTCTAGATAGCCTCCACTTCTAGGCACAAATATTTTGTCACTTTTATTGATGACTTCTCACAGAAGTGCTGGATCTTCTTCATGCGGACGTAATATGAGACATTCTCCAAGTTTGTAGAATTTAAGGCATTGATTGATAAAGAAATGAGAAAGAAGGTGAAGGCTCTAAAGAGAGATAATGTAGGTGAGTACATATCAAATGAATTTAAAAACTTCTATGCGAAGGAAGGCATTCGACGAGAGTTGAAAACAATGCACAACCCACAACATAATGTGGTGGCTGAGAGGAAGAACCGTAGCATTGTGGGAGCAACAAGGGTGATGTTGAATGATCAAGGCCTACCTCTGCATTTATGGGCCGAGGCATGCAATACAATAGTCTATTTACAGAACCAAATTCCTCATCGGATTCTTTACATGATTACACCGGAAGAGGATTTCTCGGGGAGGAAGCTAGATGTGTTGCACTTCAAGATTTTTGGAGCCTCTGTTTACTTCCCTGTCTGCAAAGAATCAAGGAAGAATCTAGAGCCAACAACAGGATTAGGGGTATTTTTGGGTTACATAGAAACTCCACACTACTACCGTGTGTACTTTACATCCCTCAAAATGATAATTTTGCGAAGGGATGTAAAATTTGATGAAGACAAAGCAATGCGGTGCTCTCTTCAGAGGGAGTTTTAGATCCCACCAGAAGAGGAGCTTTTAGCTCCAAAGGAGGAGCCTTAGGAAGTTGTGGAGCAACCACAAGTTGAGGATCAGGAAGTGGAGACAACCACTCAAGTGAAACCATCTAGAGAAGGCAAAAAAAGTACCAGGGAAGTTGAGAGGCTTGTGTAGGATGCGAGGGGGAATGTGGGTGCTCCTTCAGATCAACACATGCAAAGAAGGTCACCAAATCAATACACTGGCTACATGGATCTAATGAATGAGATTGTAGAGACTAAGCCATCCTCTTTCGAGGAAGTAGTAGAGAAAATTGTATGGGTTGATGCAATGGTGGAGTAATATGAATCCATTGTAAAGAACAATGTTTGGGGAGCGGTACCGAGACCAACAGATAAATTAGTTGTGGGCTTGAGATGGATTTTGAAGGTAAAGCATGTAGCAAAAGGAAGCATAGAAAAGTACAAGGCCATATTTGTGGCCAAGGGGTACTCTCAAGTTGAGGGGATTGACTATGAGGATACCTTTGCTCCTATAGCAAGGTACTCATCCATTAGATCAATTCTTGCTCTGGCTGCACAGATGGGGTGGAAGGTCTACCAGATGGATGTGAAAACAACATTCCTCAATGGAGTTATTGAAGAGGAGGTGTATATTGAGCAACCATAAGGCTTTGAGACTTTTGATTGAGAGTCTCATTCATGCAGAATCAAGTGAGTATTGTACGGTCTCAAGCAAGTGCCACGTGCTTGCTACACCAAGATCAATAGCTATCTCACCGGTTTAGGCTTCAAAAAAAGTGAAGTAGATGTAAACCTCTATCATAACTTGGTAGAAGGTAAATTGTTGGTTATTGTATTATATGTTGATGAATTGATTTTAATTGGTGATGAGTAGTTGATCATATCTCACAAGGAGGACCTTGAAAGAGAGTTTGAAATGAAGGATATGGGTCTCATGCACTACTTCCTTGATTAGAAGTATCACAAGGTGATGGGGAAATGTTGTTCTCTGAAGGAAAGTATGCCAATGAGATACTTCAAATTAAGGTTCCACATGGAAAGTTGCAAACCCATGGAAACACCTCTGGTGACCAAATGTAGGAAAGAGGATGCCACTTAAAGTGAGGAAGTGGATGCTACTATTTACCGACAGTTGGTGGGTTCACTAATGTATCTTGTGAACACACGACCAGATATGTGCTATGCGGTCAACGAGATGAGCCAAGCTATGGTTAGGCCGACCAAATTCTCTTGGAAGGTATCTAAGCATGTTCTACGGTACATCATAAGGACTACCTAGTTTGTACTATTGTACAAATGGATAAAGGGAGTGTAGCTATGCGGTTTCGCAGACGTAGATTGGGCGGGGAGTCCATTAGACCAAAAGAGTACATCAGGTGGAAATTTTAGTTTTGGGTCTACAACGATTTCTTGGTACATCAGGAAGTAAATATATGTCGCTCTTAGCTCGACAGAAGCAAAACAAATGGTTTCTATCCAAGCAACATGTGAGGTGATCTGGATGAGAAAGATACTTGTTAGATTGTTTTCTATCAAAAGATTGAACCAATCTTGATCTAGTGTGATAATCAGAGTTGCATCAAGTTCTCTAAAAATCTTGTTTTTCACAATTGATCCAAGCATATGGATATCCAGTATCACCATTTACAGGATTGTGTGCAGAGGTGGATAATTTTGTTTTAGTACATTCCGATAGAGGAACAAGATGTTGAAATTTTGATAAAGGCCTTGTCAAGAGGGAAGTTCGAGTTCCACAGGTACATGATAAGGTTCGTTGATAATCCCTTTCTTGCTGAGAGGGATTGTTGAAAAATGCAGCAATAAATTCTCAATTTGATTTTGCCTTTGATTAAATTGAGAAAAATCGAATTTCCACATCGACAGACAACTTGGATGATGTGATCTTGTGTGACATGGATTGTGTCACCCAGTTTACTTAGTAAATTCAAGTTGGAGGAGTTAGAGTTTTGTTTGGCATGAGTGATTTCTAATTTGTAGCAATCAAGGTTAATAATCTCAAGTTGTTTTCAGTTAAACTAGTTCCAACTTTTGGAGGAACTAGGGGAAGGTCAACTAAGTAGTGGGACTTCAGTCAAACTCAACGATCATCTAGTTAACTGATCAATCAACCCAAAATAGCTAGTGCTGCAAAGAATTCAAGTTACCCAGTTGAGGTGGAGATTCCAAAGCAGTGTAATATCATTTGCAAACTAGTCTTGAGTGTTTAGGTGTTGCATGCAATCAAATGACTAGCCTAAAGGAATTGCATAATTCAATTGAGGGGATTTCCTAAATAATAGGGGATAATTCCTCAAGGAACAACATAAGGAAATAGGAACTCAAATTGAGGGAAGTTTGACTAAGTCTGGGTCAGAGGCCTTCATTGAGCAGAGGTATAGGTTGTTCACTTGCAGGGTGAGCTTAGTTGAGCAAAGAAATTGTAATACATCTGTATTCATTTGATTAATGCAAGATGCATTGGGGTTTCTAGCAGATTTCTTTCCCCGGATAAAAATACTTGTTTCATGTAAGTTATTTCCTCTTGCATGTCTGAAATTTTTATTTTAAATTGTGAATTAATGTCCAGACAACAGTAGTGTAGATCTGTGTCTTGTGATTTAGATTAAAACTTCATGAGAAATTACAAATCTATAACCTAATTTCTACACATCCAATTTTAGTATTGGACTCCATAAGGGTTCCACCAGATTGCTAGAACCCCCACCTTTCCTTTTGCTTCTATCATCATGGATTAGCACCCTATCCAACAATATGATGCAACTATTGTCAACCTATCATTCAACATTTTGGTTTCCTGCAGAATCATAATTATCGGTTTCTCCTTGTAGATTCTATCCCTAATATATCTTTGATTCCCCTTGCTATTCGATCCTCGAATGTTCCATGATAGAAATTTCATTGAGAGAAGTTGGAAGGTTTGAATGGAGCATCTAGAAAAGTTGTTACTTGACTAGGCTGGGCTAGGCCTTGTTTAGTGGGCAACACTAACTCCTTGCGATTCTTCTTACCTTTTTTTTGATCTCCTTGGTTAGATCTTTAAGAAGCACATCGTTCCCTTTCTCTTGCAAAACTTGTCCCAAAGTAGATTGCTGAGTAGATTTGAGGGATTATGTACTTTTAGTTTTCCAAGAAAGATATGCATTCCCATATTGTTCACACTATTCTTTATTCAGTTTTGTAAGGTCTTACACTACCCAATCATTAACCAAACCCACCAAAGTCAAATTTTCTTCGGAAAGATCCTAATATTCTTGAGTGAGTAAGTGAACAAATTCATTAAATCCTGACAAGTTAAGAAAAGGATTATATTCCTCGAGTTTGCGTTTATGGGCCAGTTTTTTTGTTGAAGCCTCGCCTGAATTATCTATCATATTAATATCATCTATCTTATTTTCATCTTTTTATAATGCTTCTAGGGCAAAGAATGAGTTCTTATCTTCCACCGACAACATTTGGAGGGTTTAGGTTCTTCTGATTGCGTCTCCTTTTAGAGACCTTTTTAAACCCATCATTCTATGAAGAATGCCCACTTCCTGGTCCTTTCTTCATTGGGGCCACTCCCTAATGAGATGGACATATTGATGACATAACTGACATTGACATGGAACATGTTCATAGTCCAGTGTTTGAGTCTAGATTTCACCCTGGTAATCCAACTCTATGGATTTGGGTAGTGGTTGGGATATGTTCATATAAACACATAGGTGTGCAAAGGACATATTTCTTCCATGCCAAGTCACCTTTGAAACTTTGACAAATTTCCCAAGTGCCTGTCTGATGCCTTTCAATATTTCAGGTATCTAGAAATCTATGGGAAGGGAATATAACCTTACTAAAACCAGGGCAGTAGTGAATTCCTCCTTATTCGGGTTGAAGCATTGTTCCCATTGACGAATATATAACTCAACATTATTGTAAAAATACGGTCCAACTTCAAAGATACATTCTTTGTCCTCTAAGTTAGAGAAGATAACTGTGAAGAATCCCTTTGGGTCGAGTCTCAAGTATACCTCCCCTTTGGGTTGCCAGTGTTGCTGAATCCATCATTCAAGATCCCTCTTTTTTTGCCAAATTCCAATGAAATTACATACGAAAGTATGATCTCTCATTCACTTTCGATGGTCCTCTAAACATTTTGAGCATATGATAAATCTAGGGTTTGCAGCAACCTTCAATATATAATGTCCTCTTAAACCTTCTTGCCATTTATTGCCCAGGATTGGCACTTGTGACAAACCCGAAGTCCTTGCCAATGTGTCATGAAAGTTTGTTGACTGAATGCCTTGGCCTGTTAATACTTTTCGGAAGGAGGCAGATCCTCCCCCTACCCCAAGGGCCATTGTGAAGTGAAGATCCTATGTAAGAATCAAAGATATGGACATATGTAATCGATCTAGAAGGGAATGGTGTTAGATATGAATCCAAAGATAGATGACCAAGTTACAGGGTTGAGCCCTCTTGCAAGCTCTAGAGCAACACTGCCTTCCCATCTCTATTATTATGGCAGGGTTGTTTGTGGTGGGTGCAATTTGTTTTATTCAATTGAGTTTCAAATGAAGGTTTGTTGCATGTTGGAAGGGAAATGGCACCCACCATTTCCCTCCCAACATGCAACAAACCTTCATTTGAAACTCAATTGAATAAAACAAATTGCACCCATTTCCCTCCCAACATGCAACAAACCTTCATTTGAAATGAATAAAGCAAATGAAACCAAAATGAAAATCAAAACCTAAATCAAAACCTAAATCAAAACATGAAATATAAGGCAATGGATGGGTAGAGGAAATGGAGGGACAACAATATACTTGGACTCCATTTTTCACTAATCCTAATAGGTGGGTGTCAATAAGGTGGATATTAAATTTATAATGAAATTACGTAAATGTGAAAACATAAACATCGATTGAGAGATGCAACTAAGTTATCACTATAAACCCCATTAGTTAATGTAGAAGAAGCTACAAGACTATACTGACATTATTAATTCATTAATTCCTGATCATAAGAATAAGATGAAATTAATGTGTGAAGGACTAATAGAGAAAAGACTTATAAACTTAATTATATTTTATCATCAATATATTTCAAATTTATTATAATTATATAGTTCATAAATAACAATAAACTAAAAATGGCATAATTTTATAGCATATTTAAAAAAATATTATTTATATGGTATCAGTTTTATTTTTCAAAACATTATTTAAATATTATATTAATTTAAAGATTTTTTAATCAAATTTATTAAAATTACAGATTTATATTTCATAAAATATATAATTCTAATATTTCTTTTTAAAACATTTAATCCATTTATATATTCAAAAATGAAAATTTAAAAAATCACAACATACCCCAAGAAATAAAAAATAAAATTATCTTTCTAACATTTAAATTAAAACATTAAAAAAAATAGACCGCACCATTTCAAAACACTGACTGCATTACGTTTTATAATATATGTTCTCTTCCTGGGAAAACAACTTTGTCTGCTTATTATGTTTAAACTATAAAACAGTATACCTATAGCATGTTCTGTATGGACAGTGAAAAGGTAAGACTTCTCAGAAGTTTTTAATAGAAGAGTGGAACACTGCCCAAGATTGGTTGGCAGCATTGTCTTTTTCTGTAGAAATTTTGAATAATTTAACACATATTCAATGGAGATTATCCTGATCATGAACTATTGCGGAAAACATACACAATACATAAGCTCCTCTACGTTGATCATCAATATAACAGCATCAATAACAATAAAACATCAAGAGCATTCACACATTAACACAATATGTATCCCGGGGAAAGCATCT
>APFE030983310.1:80059-105170 GCA_000404065.3 Pinus taeda
AGCCTTGAAACTGAATTCAAGTTTCTAGAAAAACTTGGAACATAAAAGGTCTTTTCTAATTCTAAAACAAAGCCACTACTTAAAGTTAAATAACATGTTCCTATAGCTTCCACATGCGAGCCCATCTTGTTTCCTGATAAGATGCTTTGCTCACTTCCCACTCGTTTCCTTAGGTTTTGCAAACCCTGCAAGGAATTCGAAATGTGAATTGTTGATCCAGAATCAATCCACCATGTGTTAATATTAACATTAACCATATTAGATTCATAACAAACAAATGAGATCAAATTACCTTTGTCTGCAAGCCATTTATGAAATTTGGCGCATTCCTTCTTCATTTGTCCCTTCTTTTTACAGAAGAAACACTTGGAATCCTTCTTGATACCGGCTTCGGGAGGTACTTTACCTTTCCCTTTCTGATTGGCTTGAGATTTGCCCTTTCCACGTGTTGTCAGCATTGCACTCTCTCCCAGTTCCATCACCAGTCTCTCTTCCTCTTGAACACACATGGTCATGAGTTCATTAATTGACCATTTATCCTTATGTGTGTTGTATGAGATTTTGAAAGGTCCATATTGGTGCGGAAGGGTGTTCAGGATGTAGTGCACTAGGAAGGACTTCGATATATCAACCTCGAGTTTCTTCAATTGAGCCACAGTGTCCCTCATTTGCATGATGTGCTCGTGCACACCTTTCACACTGGTGATCCTTAGGGATGAGAACTTCATGATTAGGGTGCTTGCTAGTGCCTTGTCAGAAGTGACGAATTGATCGTCAATGGCCTTCAACAAGTCTCGGACCTTTTCATGCTGATCAACGGAACCACGAATACCAGCTAAAATTTTAGTCTTAATGAACATCATGCTTAGACGATTGGATCGCTCCCATCATTCATAAAGGATGATGTCCGCTGGAGTGTTGGTATTAGTGAGTGTCGGTGGTTCATCTTTCCTAAGAGCATAATCTATGTCCATCCACCCCAAATGAAGGAGAATCCTCTCCTTCCAAACCTTATAGTTATCTCCCTTAAGTTCGGGAATGTCACAACGAATTTAAGAGAAATTTGCAGGTTGTACTACTGCATTAAAAATCACATGCTTATGTTAAAATTGAGGCTTAATAAAATTTCATGTTTTCCCAATGTAAATCATGCTCAAAATTGAATCTAATGACATAAAATTGCCTGTGGGCAAAATTTTTAATTCAAGCAGATTCAATTATTCATTGTTTTGAACTTTATGATAAAACTACTAATTCATAACTCCTGTGGGTAGGTTATGAAATTTTATCCTAATTAATTACATAAATATAATAAAAATTCCTGTGGGATAAAATTTATTATATTTAGTCTAATTAATTACAATTTAATGTCTAAATAATCTTTATGTGATTTAAATATATAATTTTATTTAATTAAAGAAGCTGTGGCTATTATCTAATTAATTAAAATTATATGGATCACTAGACATTATTTTTACATAAATAGCATAAACAAAAATTTAACCAGTAAAAATAATGTTTACTGAAAAGAGTAAGTCAAAATGACATTTTAAATAAACTCCATATAACTCTCAGCATTACGGTAAACAACAGTAATAATTCTTCAAAATTAAAGCTAAAGTAGTCAACATTACCGTAAATGACTGCAAATCGATTGTTCAATTTATAAACAAAACCCGAAGATTGACTGAAGCAGCATTGGTCTACTTTGCACTTGCATAGCAAATGCAGTTCGAAGGATAGCTGGTTTGACTTCAGGCTCCGTCCTTAAGTTTATAAATCAAACATATATATATATATATATATATATATATATATATAATATACCAGCAAACAAGCAATTTTGCTCACAAGATAAATAAAATTAAAATAAAATTTCAACAATGCTAAATCTGAATTTTCAACAATGCTAAATCTGAACTCTACATAATTAAGTTTTGAAATTCATACAACTACCCCATGGTATCACCACATTGTTTGGTAGCACCGGTATTGTGATACATATAAGTTGCAAAATGATGCAACCTCCCATTGTCCATCCCTGGAATTGGAATTTGTTTTGAATGACGCAAATTATATCCCAGTTATAACTCTCACCTCTAAAATGATCTTCATAGTTTTCTTAGCAGTCTGTGGAAATGAGGGGCTTGCTGAAATCGTTTTGGAGTCACGGCTCTTAGTTCTGAAGGGCAATTCTTCATCTACTAGTGTAGCCTCAGAAGAAATTCGTTCCATGGTTTTGCAACGTTAAGATAGATTCCTCTCAAAGAGCAACTAAATAAACACAACAAACAAAAACAAAGTCTCATGCCATTAAGGGTCAATGGAGACATTTAGTCATAGTCTATGAGATGGACGATTTGGCTGATTCAAGTGTTAAAACTTAAAACTAATGTATTCATCTCGTTTAAGTCCACTTCACGGCAAAGATTTTATGTACATTGCACACTTTACCTTAATTTATTTTATACAAACCATCCTAATTCGTTTCAATTGTTGTAATTAGTTTGTAATAATAAATATAACTTTCAAGTACCTATTACAGCTGTGATATGAACAGGAACAGTCTGTTACAGAAACAACTGCGATATGAACATGAACAGTCTATGACAGAAACTTTTCACAGGCCTCTAAATGATATATATGTAATATTGTCAAAGAGCTGCAAAATTTAGATAAAATGTTTTCATTTCAAGGAACTTCCCCAACAAAGTCCGAAGTTTCCAGATTCTTCTTTTGTCCATAGTGAAATATACTGACACATGCAGAATTGAATTTCTGGGTTGTGCAGTACAAGGCTATATATACTATTGGCGTTTTTTTTTTAGGCTTCTTAATAAAAGGAAAGATATAGATACGCAGAACACATCAAGGCAGAGATACATAGAAGCTCTGATACCAATGTAAGAGTTATAACAACGATTCTATATGCGGAATTAAAGAATCTAAAAGTGAAATTTCAATACCCAGGATTATCTCCAGCCATTGATAACGCTCTTGCTTCAAACCACAGTCCACTTGCTTTATTAACTGAAATAGCACTCCAGCTTCAATCCAAGCAAAAAGAAAAAAACATAGAAAATTTGAAGGCACTTCCAAGCTCTGCTCTCTCAGCTAGATGGTGTAAACAACTGAAGGGGATTGAGATGCTAGCTTGGGGACCAAACAGATGAATTTATAGCCAAGATTCCATCAAGCTTCTAATAGCTTGGGGACCAAACAGATGAATTTATAGCCAAGATTCCATCAAGCTTCTAATGGCTATGTGTCAGGTGTTCCACAGATCAAGGTAGAGAACTCCAGATGGAGTAATGGACCACTTCAGAAGCTCCAACCAGAAAATTAATTAACTGCAGTTGATTTCCTTAATTTAAGGAAATTACTGCAGTTGGCTTCCAAAAATTAAGGAAAGACTGCAGTTTAGTTCCATAACTGTAGGTAAAAGTTGGTAAAAATTAATGGAGCTTAACAAAAACATCTTTTTGTTTCAATAGTAAAAAAACTTGAGAATTTTGTGTGTCACACATGGTGTTGCAACACTTTGCTTCCTATGACATTGTTCCCTCCCTGCTAAACTTAATTAGGTTGTAGATTTTAGGAATTTTTTGCAATCCTATGGACGTGAGTGATGTCAATTGTTTGGCCGGACTACCTTCTATCAAATTTAAAAATACTCCCAAAGTCTCCAATCTAAATAAAGATGTCCAATAATGTGAACAAGTCATTGTAACAATGTAGTCTCCAATATAGTAAACTTACTAGATTGCCGATCCTAAAAATATTATGAAATTTGATAAACAAAAGCTTGTTTTACATCACTTTTGTCCATTAAATTTTGAAATAATACTAAAATCTTCCATCCAAATATGAATAGCTATCTTTACTCAAATCAAATATAAAAAACAATACCATTTTTTTTTACCTTGTTAAAAAAAACCATATTTTCTTTCTGCATATTAGTTGACTTAACCATGCACAATTCAAATATAGAAGAGGATATATATGATTTCTGTGGCCAATGAAACCATTTCCGTGACCGCTGAAACCATACCAATCTAAATCTAAAAAAACATAAAAGTGTGCATTTTTGAAACAAAAGAGGCATGTAGTATGAACACAAAATACATTATTGTTCAATAAATATAACAAGATTTATATTTCAGAATGTAAATTTATCTGATTTGTAATATTATGCTAGAATATTTTAGGTAAATCACATTTTTATTTTTGTTGTCTATTTTAAACTACTAAGTATGGTTTATCATCAGTATTTGTATTAATTTAACACAACCATTATATATAATTTAAAGATGCAAAAAATTTCAAAGAAATGAACAATGAAGGAAACAATAAAATAGTCAAAATAGATGTTAAGAAATTAAAAAAAATATTAAATCTAGTCAAAATAATAATATGTTATTTTTATTTTGACCTAATTTTAAAAATTACTACTTATATTTGAAATTATTACTTTGATTTAATATTTTGAAATACAAATAATAATTTCAAAAAAAAGTTTTTAAATGTAACCTATATACATATAACTAATAATTGTTCCTAAATAATTCAAAATTGATTTAATATTACTTCTTTACTTAATATAATATTAAGAATAATAAAATTGATAAATAATATTAATTTCAAAAAATAATAAATAATAAATGATATTAAAATTTATTACTTAAACTTCATGTTAATATCCAGAATAAATAAACAAAAGATAATATTAACCATGACTTAGACTTATAACAAATAATATGTTTAGTATCTTAATTAATATCAAAAATGATTTAATATTACTCCTTTGACTTAATAATAATAATTGATATATCAAGTACTAAAGGTTTAAAAAGTAATAATCAAAGAAATAATATTATTATAATTTTGACCTAATCTTGTTACTTAAACTTTGTGTTAATATCCATAAATAAATGAATAAAAGATAATATTATAATCATGACTTAGACTTATTACTTAAACAAAAAGAACGGAAAAACAAAAAATCAAAGGAATGTTGAAAAAAGGAAATAAAGAAAAGAAAACAACAAAATCAACCTAAAGGAAGGGAAAACGACACTTAGTAAGAAGGAAACCAAAAGGGGAGGGAACAATCCTAGGGAAAAAGAGATGGGATCCAACAACTACCAATTTTTCAGAAGGGGAGGGCACAATCCTAGGAAAAAGAGGTGGGATCCAACAACTACCAATTTTTCACCCATCATCCCTATTTAGTGTTATGGACCTCTTTTCAATTTTGATAGCTTCCCATCACCGTAAGTTTAGGGAAGCTATCGAAATTGAAAAGAGGTTTATAACACTGAATATGGATAATGGGTGGAAAAGTAGTAGTTGTTGGATCCTATCTCTTTTCCCTAGGATTGTGTCCTCTTCTCCTTTCTTTCTTAGTATGGTTTTCCCTTTCCTTAGGTTGATTCCTGTGTGTTTGCTTTTCTTTATTTCCTTTTCTCCGTGTTCACTTGATTTCTTGCTCACCCCCCCTCCACCCCCTTCCCCCACTTTTTTTTTAAGTAATAAATCTAAGTCATGGTTATAATATTAGGTTTTATTTTTTTGTTGAATATTAACCTCACGTTTAAGTAATACGATTAAGCCAAAAAAGGTATAATCATATCATTCATTTATTTATTATTTTTTGAAATTAGTACTAATATATCAAATTTTTATTGATACAATTCCTAGAAACAACCTTTGAAATATATTAAAAGAGCTAAAGGTTCCTTTTGAGTTGAGAGTTGCCGCTATAAGGTTATATGAGAATGTAATTGCCAAGTTAAAGAGCAATGAGGGGTGGTCAAAATATATTGAGTGTAATATTGAAGTTAAACAAGGTTGCACCCTCTCCCCTACCCTATTTGGCATTTACATCAACAAGCTAGAAGATTGTTTAGAGGAAGCAGGATGTGCTGGCACGATCTTAGCTGGGATAGTCATCATCCTTCTTCTCTACGCCGATGATATTGTTCTTCTCGCAAGGTGCCCATCTGATCTTGATAAACAACTTATACTTCTTAAGGATTTCTACTTTACCATGGGTATGATTGTTAACACTGACAAAACAAAAGTTATGATTATCAAATCCAAGAAGGACACTTACGTTAATTTTATGTATGATAATAGTAACTTGGAGGAAGTGTCTTCCTACAAGTACCTAGGAATTGATATTCATCGCCAGCTCAACTAGAACTATAGCATTGAGAAAAGGATTAATGGGGGATGTAAAGCTTATTTTGTTCTTGAAAATAATTGTAAAACGACAAACCTCGTAATGTGGGATAGAAAGAAGTTCCTCTTTGAAACTTTAGCCACTCCGGTTATCTTATATGGATGTGAGGTTTGGGGTTGTAGCATCTTTAGAGAATCATGGAGAAAGATTGAGCAAATCCAGTAGCATTTTATAACATATAACCTCAAAATTAAAAGCAACACACCCTATCCTATTCTCCTTATAGAAGCGGGTCTTTCCCCTATCGAGAGCCTAGTTATGACTAGGCTTCTGTTGTACAAGCACAAACTCAATAACATAGGAGACCATAGACTTCCTAAGCTAGCTTTAAATTCCAGCCAAAAGCACCTAAGACTCAAATGAGATTGGTATAAAGATAGTAGGGTTTGGTTAAACCATTGGGAGATCAACAAGAATGTTGCATTGCAAAACACTAATAGCATTAAAAATATTGTTACTTCTAAGTTCAAAGAAAAAATGTGGTGTGAGAAAGATTTAGCAGCTAAAAGAAAATTAAGATTATTATAAGGAGGTCATCAACCCCACCTAGAAATCAAAAGTATCTCTCTGTTTAACTAGCTCAAAAGAAGAAAATTAATATAGCCAAGATTAGAACGAACTCTCATGAGCTCCATAGTGAAACGGGTCATTGGGCAGTTCCTAAAACACCATGGATGAAAAGGTTCTGCCATCTCTGTGAGAATACGAACATCCAGGATGAAAATCACTTCCTCTTAGAGTGCCCCGCGTACAAGCACATTAGATCTCAGTTTCAAAATCTTTGTTGCAATACTGACCTTCCTAGCCTTTTAAGTTGTTAAAATTACAGTGAGCTCGTGAGGCTTCTCTCCAAGCTTTTTGAGCATAGGAATAAAATCTTAAATCAAACTAAATAATTCGTTTCTTTAGGTCCGATAGACCAAAGTTTGGTCTCACTGGATGTTAACCATTATCATCATCATTAAGTCAAAGAATTAGTATTAAATCAATTTTAATAATACATTAAGATATTAAGAACATATTATTTGTTATAAGTCTAAGTCATCATTATTGAGTCAAAGAAGTAATATTAAATTAATTTGATATTACATTAAGATATTAAGAACATATTATTTGTTATAAGCCTAAGTCATAGTTATAATATTATCTTTTGTTTATTTATTTTGGATATTAACTTAAAGTTTAAGTAATAAGATTAGGTCAAAAATATAATGATATCGGTTATTTATTATTTTTTGAAATTAATGCTAATATATCAAATATTTTTTTTTTTTTGGTTGATAAGTGGGTGAATCGTGAAAATCACGCTTACCCTGTCGCTGAGAGGCCACGACTCAGGGGCGTCTAAGGCGTCAAAGTCACCCGGGGATTGCACTCAGCCTGAGCCGCACCAACGGAAACCATGCTGGATTTTTAGTATCGGCGAGACTAAAACTGGTGACCTTTAGTTACGGAGCGCCTTAACAACACGCTCCTTCACCAACTGTTCTAAATCTCTTTGATACTAATATATCAAAGTATTATTTAGTATTATTATTAAGTCAAAAAAGTAATATCAAATAAATCTTAATATTATATTAAGAATATATTTTTAGTTATATATTATATATATATATATGTGGGGATTTAGATTTAAAAAACTTGTTTTTAGAATTATTATTTTTATTTCACACGGTTAAAATAGTAATTTAAATATAAATAATAATTTTTTAAAATGAAATTAAAATAAAAAAATAATATACTTTTATTTTATTTTACCTGGATTTAATATTTTCTTTTAATTTATTAACGTCTATTTTGACCATTTTATTGTTATTTTCATTATTTATTTATTTGACAATTTTACATCCTACAATATGTAATTGTAATGATTGCGTTGGATCAACACTTTCATCTAAATTTTGATAATAAATCATACTTAATAGTTATAAACACATCCCCACAAAAATTAAAATATAATTTGATGAAAATATTCTCTCGTAACATTTGTATTTACGATGTTTATCAATGTTAAATTAAAATATAATTTGATGAAAATATTCTCTCATAACATTTGTATTTATGATGTTTATCAATGTTGTATGTTTCCTGGTCTTAAGTGTATCAATGAACACTTTATCCTGTATAAGCATAATCTTGACCGAGAGTATGGCTTTTAATGTAGCCATCAAAGCAAGGTCAAAATTTTCAACGTGCCAAAATTAGAATAAAATATAGAAATTATCTGATTTGTTTTCATTAAGAATATATATTTTCTTTTAAGACGTTACAAGGGTTAAAATTAGAATAAAATAGAGAAATCATGTGGAAAATAAATAAATTTCAATTTAATTTTTTTATTAAGAATATATAATTTGTTTTTAGGAGGTTTTCAAAAAGTTATCAATTAAAATCTATAAAAGAATAGAATTAGAAATGAGTTAATTTTCTATGTTTTTTTCAAAAAAATATTTGTTAATTTTTATTTATTTTTAAAAATAATTTGCCTAATTTTTATAGTATAAAATTATTTTATTATAAAAGCCAAGAATTTATATAAAGATTTTTAAAAAATAATAGAAATTTGAATATTTTTACGAAAATATGACTAAACATTTTAGAAATTATATATTATGGATTAGAGAGATTTTCTAAGATTTTTAAACTTTAAGATAACTTTCCATTCTTTAAATTTTCTGTGAAATAAAAATATTGTGCACTTTAATAAATTTTAGTAGCTATATAGTCAAATAAAAAAATATTTTATATCAAACTCTTAAATCATTAATTGAAAAAATTTCTTATCTCAAATCCTTGTAAAAAACACCTTATTTTAGATCCTTATATAGAAAAATCCCTAGTTTAATAAAAATAAATCTCATACACTAATTTGATTTCTAATAAAATTAAAATTTAATTTAAAATAATTTTAACAATAAAACTAAAACATTTTTCTAACAATTTTACCCCTTTTTAACCATAAACACAACTGGTGTGAAAGCAATGCACTGCTTTCATAATATGAAGACAGAATTAATGTCAAACTAATGCAAGCAAAGCAGTGCTTTCATCATAACTGTGTGAAAGCAGTGCAAGCCAGGAATGACGAGCAGTGAATAAAAAATGGCCAGGAGGAGAAATGTCGGTGCGTACCGCACCGCAAAAACCGATAATTTCATTTTAGTGAGATTGTTTTTCAGATTATTTTCATTTTGAGATTGATAGTGAGATTGTTTTTCAGATTAATTTCATTTTGAGATTTGAAGTTTCAAATAAATTAATGTGGTTCATTTTCTAGACAAAAGTGAAAAATCAATTTTCCCAAATGTTTAAATAGAGGCATCCTCGTTTCTAGACCATGAATGAACATTTATGTCATGAGAAGTTTATAGTGAATTAGGAATTAGTTAATGAAATATAATATTAATTTATTATTTGTTTTCATTTTCAATGTTATTAAGAAATGAAATTTAATATTTATTAATAATTTATTATTTATTTTCATTATCAAAATGATTAAGTAATAAAAATTAATAGAAATAGAATAAAAAATATTTGAAAAGCAATTAGAATTATATTATTAAAAAAATTAAATTAATATTGAAAAGAAAAAGAACACTTTTTTTATGTTTATTTTTTTCGTAAAAAACATGCATTGTATTATCATAGCATAAGTGTCAACAAAATACATCACCACTACAACACAATACATTGTCATTGGGTTAAGAGCTAGCATAGGCCTTGCTCTAAACAGTAAGAACCCTGAAGAGAAGCCAAGACAACTGATGTCTTTGGTTATTGCCGACACAAAAGAGCAGAAATACATATCTCAGAAATACACATTAAGGAGGGGGCTTGGGATGAAACGCAGGAGGTGCAACAAAGAAAGCAACACGTTCGTGCATATGATAATCAATGTGTTCCACCTGAGTCTCCAGGGCACAACGATAGTCATTGTGCATCAGAGCTCACACCAAAGGCCTTCCACAGAGTCCAGGGTTTCATTTTGCATACGCTGGAGGTCATTGATATAAGCAACCAACTCATTCATGTCATTGTACCTTTGCTCCCTGAGTGTATCAATGTTGAGTTGGATGTTATTTAGCTGGGCCGCGATGGACTCCAAGGTGACTGGGGCTTCTACATGGCCTGGGGAAAGGCCTCGGGACATGGCCATGTCTGCATCAGAGTGACAACTCTCAGTCAACTTAGAGTTCGAGCTAGGCTCTCCATGCTGCTAGTGTTCATCCATACGTGGGCCAACACCCCCCCTGCAGGCACGCGCCCATTGTCAAGGTATACAACCAACACCATCACCACTGGCCACACCGCCACGAGAAGCATGTTGCTTGCTCTGAGAAACACACCACGAAATTCTGAATTGACAATACTGAAATAAAACTCCATTTATTGTACTCAAGCCGAAGAGTCCAAAGTCCCGAACACCTGCACCGTAACCATGACTTGCAAAGAAGTAGGAAGGCACACCACAGGTTCGGGGCTCCGTAGAGCACGAACCACCTTAGAGATGGCACCTGAAGTCGCTCTCCCCAACAAATTGACTCTCCAGTGAAGCTTCATCGAACCAGAGATAGAGCTAGATTAAGGAAAAATTTGTGTCTGCTCCCAACCTGCGCATTCCAGTCCCAGAACCAAATAATCCTTCACGTCAGACAAAGAACTCTTCCCCCGGATCCCATGGTCATGCTTGATGCAGTTACCAATTCTCCTCCCAATTGCATTTGACGTTCTCGTCCTGTTCTGCTGCCCCAACCCACAGCCTGAGCCAGGACGCAAACAAACCACACTTCTTTCTCTTCCAACACTCTCTTCTCATCGCCCAACGCCTATGAATGACCACCTGCATGTCCCTATGCGGTATTAAATGTTGCTCGCGGAGAGCGGGGTACGGGTTCCAATAACCCTTCGTTGCATTCGTGTGGCGTGTGGAGGCCTCTCTAACTCCATGATCCAATGCACCGCGAATTGGCCCCCAATATGATCACCCCCATTGGGGAAAAATAAAACTAAAATTAGTTGAAATATTATTAAATATTAAATTATCAGAGAATAATAACTTAAAGAAGCTAAAAAAAGATTAAAAGAATGAGGAGGAAAGAATAAATAAAAATAAAAAGAACAAAAAAGATAAAATGAGACATAAATGAAAAAAAAAATAAAAAAATAAAAGATAAAAATAAAAATAAAAATGAAAATAGAAAAAAGAAACAAAAACAATTAAGAAGAGAGAGCATGAATCCTTAAACAAATTAAACAAAAACATAATTCATAAGAGACCATCGATTGGATCATGTAGATGTAATAAGAAGATCAATGGGGAATTTTGACAAGGGAAGGATCATGGGAGAATTATGAAGAATATTACAATGTTTGGCTTGCTCTTATGGAATGAGGGAATAAAATATTGTCATAGGATTCAAATTTAAGATGGATTTTAATTCATAATGTAATATGAGTTTATTATTAGTTTAAAATTATTATGATATATTATTTTTTTATTTTTTGTATTAATATTAGTATTAGTATTTGTATTAATTTAAAATATCAAAATGTGAAGATAGAATTGCCAGATATCTATCATTTAACTAAGCATATAATAAGCTATCTCAATTTGCCACATGGGAAATTAGATATATTGACTGCTTATGATTGCAAATGTTTGAGTAAGATAAAAACAATTGCTGGAAATAAACAAGACTATCAACTACTAAGTTGCAAATATAAATACTATTATAGAACATGCAAAAAATCAGGAATCCAAGGAAGTCAGTGGAGTCAGATCCTTGACACTGGAGCCAAGAGGTGCTAGAGGCTTTTCATCGCACTGGAGATGGCTCTCCAAGTGGGTTATTTTGGTATCCACACTCTCCAAGCATGAACTCTAGTACCATTGGGCATCCTTGATGTTATTCAGGGCAACAAAAATATCATACTATTCCTCTTTTTTCTCCTTTAGAACTCTGCCTAGTAGGGTTTTCAACTACCAATGAAGGGTAATGGAGTTGAGGTATTGTTTACATCTTCCCCTAGTGTGACCAATGTCAAGAACCCAGTGGGGTACCTCTTCAAGGTTATAAAAATTAGAAAAGGGTTGATGATCATCAGTTGTGAAAGTCTCAAGGTGGTGAATTTCATGTCGAATAATAAAGGTGGCGAATCTCATCTCGAATAATAATGGAGCTGGCTAAGTGGTAAATAACCACAACCTCCTTAGCTTGAGTTTGGGCTCGAGTTCTCCCTTGATTCTTACGTCCTCCTCCCCCTTGGTAGTTGCACATGCATTTCAGGGGCATGGTACGAAGGGGGAGTCAACACTAGTTATATAACATACGACTCACTATACAAGATCAAAAGAAGGAATGACAACAATAAGGGATATCAGGAAGAGAGCTGAAGCGCGAGCTGAGGAAATGTTTGTTCAGATTGAGCTAGCAACGGAGGAAAGAATGGGAAAAAAAGGTGATAGAAGAAATTTCTAAAACAGGGGAAAGGCACCAATAGCTGTCACCACACCTCAGAGTAGAAAACTAATTTCCAGTAGACACAATATAATGGGCTAAACTAAAATTGTCAAATGTAGACCTGAAAAAAATGCAATCATAACCAATAAGAACATGAAGTAACCCAAAACAAGTTGTCCCTGCAATTGGAAATCACAAGTGCCAATGAGTTGTAAAAGTGGTCACAATCACTACAACTGCAAACTCCAACTTTGGAGCGAACCCCTGAAACCCGTGTTTCATGCATAAACACCCACATATAGTCAAGCGTTGAGGACAACAATTATTTGTAGGGGATGGA
This sequence comes from Pinus taeda, assembly GCA_000404065.3. Classification (NCBI taxonomy): domain Eukaryota; kingdom Viridiplantae; phylum Streptophyta; class Pinopsida; order Pinales; family Pinaceae; genus Pinus; species Pinus taeda. The sequence goes on from APFE030983310.1 coordinate 93,105, forward strand.
CATGTTAAGCCCTATATAAGCCCCACGTTAACCCAAAATCCCTTATTAAGCCCTAAATATTGAGTGATTACATTTCTATTGTTATATTGTTATGTAGACTAGAATCCCTCATGATCCCATTTTATTATAATTATATTCCTTTGTCTCTTATATATATAACTATATTTAATAAATAAGATTATACTTATACAAACAACCAACACAACTAGGTTACCTAGCCTGACACGATACATCATCTAATGTCTTGTTCACTGTATTTATTATAAAATGAGGTTTCCCCCTCGAAGTGAACTATAATTATTGGTTTATTATCATTTTTAAGACACAAGGATCATAATAATGTCCATATAAAGAAATAACCATCCACCAGAATGCAAGGGTCATTATCTATTTCAATTATCAATATGTTACGATGTCCTTCATGTACATGGTTCGTTTAACCATCATATATTAATAATTGTACCTATACATATACCTTTAATTCCCCCAACATCACCATCACCATCGTCTTGGGTTTTCTCAGCTTACCCATAATCATGCTTTGGGTTTCGTTGGCTTACCTTCGAATATGCGCTTGATGCTCCAGCATCACACTCCCAAGTAACTAGAACACTATACAAGAATTCTTATCTCAATGTTCCCTGTCTCTCACAAACTTCATCATATCACACCAAGTGTTTTTCGGCTTACTACAAACCTACAAGTACAAAGTGGTTTTCAAATTACCACAAACTACATGGAGGTACACATGCCTCATTAGGCTTACATCACGACTGAATCAAGTACATTCAATGGAAAAATATACTCATATACCAGGCACATATACTATCGAGGATCACTACATAAACTTAAAACATAACATATAGACATGCTACAATATGTGTGACTCACATAACTATATGGACACGAGCCTATTTTATTCAACACACATACAATTTTACCTTTTTTATTTATCTATTCAATCTACCCCCACTGTTAGGGCTCCAAGAACATTAGAGTTTGGAAGATGAGTCCAGGGAATGGAAATCCATTGAAGAGAATGTAGGTTTCTACCTAGAAAATAAAACCACCTCTAACTCAACATGGAATGTCAAACAAGTTTTCATAGAAATAAAAGAGAGAGTAGAGGGGGGGAATAGTAAGTTTCTCAAAGGGTGAGCAATAGTTCCAGTAGGGGGTATGATGGGCCTCCCAAATAGGTAAAATATAAGGCCCATCTAACCACTTGTAGGCACATAATAATTGTATTGAACCTTCCCTTTCACAATTAATGACACTTTCCTAGCTTTATGTGTGCGGGATATTGAAGGGATTTTGCAAAAAAATTGAGGAGATCCGACCAAAGATATTTGTGGGGCCCGCTACCCACTATAGAAGAATCCTGACTTGGTTGGCTGAGGATAATAGATACTTCTTCCTACTATTGCGTGGTGGCCTAGGAAACAAGGTCAAGTTTTTTAGGGATTTTGGAGGGAAAGTAGTTCTCCCCTCAATGATGATGCCCCCTACCCATCTTGTATAAATAGAAGGCTTGAGTAGCCTAGTAGGCGTAGAAGAAAATCACAATGAAGCATGTGAAGAGTAAGAGAAGTTTAGATTTCAAGCAAGTTTTGTAACTTCGTCATGTACAAGCAACCTTTTAGTTAATGGAAGTGATATATGATTTCAAATCTTAGTTTGGATTTATTTTAAGGTGCTGAACTTCCTTGGGTTAGGGCCCACCTTAGGTACTCAAGGTCCGTCTTGTATAATTTATGTTCATGCATTTGCTCAATTCTACAAAGTATTCTTGAAGGTTACTTTCACATATGGTTAGTTAGATAGCCTTATGAATAGTCTTTTTATCTTATCATATTGTGATAACAATTGTAGTGATTACATGAGTCAAATGGCATATTTATTTTACATTTACTACACTTTCTTTACTGCTATTTGTTTTTTTGCCATCGTTCTATGTTTTCTGTTTCTACACTGTACCTTATTTCGTTTACATGAAACCTACAACCTTTCATTTTGATTAATTAACCCTACCACAAGTTGTTGTGATGCCTTGGATATGTGTTATTTGTCATTTTCCAATTTCTCCTTAGCTTTTTTTTCCTGCCAACCTCGCATTTAGCATGTTCACATGCTTGCTCGATTGTCTCCTATAGAAAAACATGGGCTGACTCCTATAACAATTTGCAACCCGCCTTATGAACTCGCACAGATTTGCACCAAACTCATGTTGTGCCTTTCTTAATGTATTACAATGCTCTCAAAACCTTGAAGATGGATCTTAGAGATAGAGAGACCTTATAGATGCCTTTATTTCATTTGTTGTAGAAGCTACTTCTTTTCTACAAAATTAGGGTCATTTTTATGAGATATCTACATTTCTTCTATTACTTGCTTGCATTTTTAATTTAATTGGTTGTTTATCTGCTTGGAGTTTAAGGTTTTGATGCCGAGACTCCTCTCAATCTCTATTATAGGCAAGAAATTTCCTTTAGCTAGCTTGTGGCTTAATTAAATTGTTGCAGGGATTATTTTCGTTCTCCTTTCTCTCCAGGTAAAATCTTGTTTTTCGTTTTTTTTTTTTTTTTTGTAAATGATATCTTTTGGTTTGTTAAAAAAACTAGGGTTTTGAACTAACCTTTTTCTTTTTGAATACAGATTCAAAATGGAGATATGGAATCACTTCCAACCCCCTCTCAACAAAGGATTCCATTCCAAAAGGTAATATGTATTATTCTTTCCATTAAAAAGGATAAAACCCTCAATACATTTCTCATGTTTCTTGGTTGATTTAAGAATTTAGGGTTTAAAGGATGAAACCCTTAGCACACCATGGTTTTCATATGACCGAGATTAAATTTTGGCATAATCTTTTCACCATGACTAGATATGTAAATTCCCAGTCATGACTATACTTTCATATGTGGAAAATCATGACTATACTTTCATATGTGGAAATTTTATTCATTCCACAAGATTTTAAGCTTACCGAAGTTTGTTGTCTTGATATTTTCTTGCAAACATTTTAGCAGAGTTTGCATCTGTTAAAGGTGGAAGGTATGGGTTTTTGGAAATGGTTTTTTCCTCATGTATAATCTTTGATAAGTCACAACTCATATTTTGTATTGTAAGAAATTATTGGGTACACTTATTCTTTGGCATTTCAAATTAATTCCTTTACACTCGATACTGAACCCTTCCAATTCTTTAACAAGTTCGACTTACTCTCATACATGTTGGACGCATTTCAATTCCCTGATCACTTCGACTTCCTCTCTTACATGTGAGACACATTTGCACTCCATGATAACTTCTTTTATATATATATATATATAATCAAAGTTTCTACTTTGAATTAATTATCATGGGAACGGTTTTGAATTTTACGTTGATGGGAAATTTTAATGTTTAAGGCAATTATGCTCTATTTGTATTATTTAAATAACCAAAGTTGGAAGCCTTCACTTAATGGACACTATTTTGTTTTAATTATAACATAGGTCTTAATCGACCATTTTGGTTAACAGCCGTTTTATTATAAATAACATTGTATGTTAGAGTTCTTTTGTTTTATGATTCAAATGGATTTTCCTCTTGGTTAATATAAATTGTAGTTTCCCCTTTCTTTATAATTTTGGAAATTGCCAATATATATTCTTGATATTTTTCAGTGTTTATATATTTCGGTAAATTTCTAGGATAAATGTTATAGCATAAATCTACAAGTTACACGGTTCTTTTCTCCAAAACTATAGAGGTTGGCTACTGCCCCTCATTTGCGCACACTTAGGTTCATCTTACTAGCTTTCTTGAGCTACATGTAGAAATTTTTTTATCGCTCTCTAGAGTTTTATTTAGATACATTTATATGTCCATAACTTTTATAGTTAAAATTGTGTTTGGCCAATAGGGCCATGACTCAAATTCCATTGTTTTATGATGTATTAGGCTAACTCGACCACACTTTTGGTATTTATTTATTTTATGGTTACAATCTTGTCTTAACTAGATTTACATACAAGAAAGGAACATTTCTAGAGTACCCTAAGTCGACTGTTTCAAAACTTTTAGCCAGATATATCATTCTCTACTTTTTTTTTCATGTTCACACATACATTGAAACTCAAACTTTAAGTTATTATCAATGCATTAAAAAAGTAAATGTTTATCACACGCTATTCCAAAAAATCCTTACATAGTAAATAAAATACATATTTCTTTCATATATTTATAACATGGGCCTTATTGTTTTATGTGTACATGAAATACTTGAACACTTTCTAAAAATTGGAAGAGTATAAATTTATTTCCCTTTTTGATTCACATGTATAAACATTCAAAAAACTTGCAAACTGTAACAACACTAATACTACACATATATTCAACAATAAAATACCTAGCATGTAATAGCTAATAAAAATACGAATTACTTAATATACTGACTTGTCAAACATTTTCTGAAAAATAATGTTGGAGCTACAACAATCCTCCCAACCTTGACTCTTCCTCCTGGATGAGTCCTCTCATGCTTCAATGGGTTGCAAGCCAAAAATTATGTTCTTATTTTCCTTTTTATCTATTATACATCCTCACTCCAACTCCACATTGTGTGAGTCTACCTCCAATATATGACAAGATGTCCATTTTTCAAGATTCAATTATCCATGAGTAACTACCTCCTCCCTTATCCCTTAGGTGGCAGGGAGTTACTTTGCTCATTAATGATCTCCACTCTCGCCAACTCCTAAGAGAGCATCCTATCTATCTGGAGGAGTTATTGATCGATTGTTTTTCATAATTTAATAATCTAATCCTCATAGAAGATGCTAAGTCTTACATCATCCAAGGGTAAACAAATTCAACCATTAGCTTGCAATCTATAACTTTTATTTAGCCATTTGAAATCTCAACATTATTTTCTATATATTTTTTTTATTAATAGCTTTATAAACACATATTTACGTAAAGTAACTATCAGTAACAAAATACTTTATGTTATTAATGAACCAATTTCATTTAAGCCTTAAAGTCACAACATCATCACACTTGACATATACAAATTCAACAATAAATCTAAGTCGAGTGATATTACATCTCTTTAAATTTGTACGAACTCTGGGTTCACAATTAACGCTGAGACCCTTAGGAGTTGCGACATTGTTACACAATTAATGTTGAGACCCTTAGGAGTTGTGACATTGTTGCAACAATACTGAGGGCCATCAAATATGAAGGCAACAACATAGATTTTGTCCCAATAAAAGATTATTTTATTAGTCTATACAAGAAAAGATTATCAGTGAGCGATGAGAAGATTTAGAAAGGTGATGGAAGTAATGAGAAGATTTAGAAAGGTGATGGAAGTTTTGCTAGGAAGGAGCATGAAACATTTATGAAGAATATTTCAATGTTTGGCTTAGGCCATACATTAACTTAATTTAAAAAACCTATATGTATTATATATAATTATGCCATGCTTATTTTAGAATAGGGTTTCAAGAATTTTAATTTAATTATCATTAAGTATTAGATGGATGGTACACATTTAACTTCCACATAACATTTTAAAATATTTTTAATACTATTCACAAATCAAAAGGTTGAGATTTTTCTTCAAATCAGTTAGGTCTTTTTTCCCCTTTTAATTAGATTTATTAATTGAAACAAATATCATATGAACAAGTGTAATATGAAAAGAGTTATGGTTTTTTGGGCATGTGGTATTGATAAATCATGGTATTGTAGTAAAGCCTATTTATAGATTATGAATCTCCATGGTAAAGTGGGGATGAATATCCATGGTTAATAATCTTGTTGATATTTTTTTAAATGCATATATATATTTAATTTATATATTAATTCTTTTTATAATAATAATAAAATAATAAAGTTAAAATCTAGTTAATTATGATTTTTTAAATTTTGGTAACATGAGATGTGATGGAATAAGTCTTTTGATGTTTATGAATGTTTATCAACCATTTAATTTATATATTTGTGTAAATATAAACTTTATTATAATAAGATTTGCAATATTATCTTCCAAACTAACAACACACAATAATTTGTTGCCTATAAGTTTATAGGCTTGAGTAAATGTATGCAAACATCAAGAGTTAGGAGAGTTTGATGGAGGATAATTGTGTTTGCGTTATATTTGGATTTATCCAAACACTTCTATTTCTACCATAGTTTAAGCAAATTATCAAACGCAATTATCCTTCATTAAGCAGATTCTATTGAATGTTAAATTAACTTTATTGTTTTTTTTTTCTTTTTATCAAAGTAGTTTTAAAGTAACTTTATATAATACATATAAATGTAAAAAAATGTTTAAATATATACACTTAAAATGAGATGAAACTGATATTAAAGTAATTATACTGAAAGGTGTTCTTTAATTTAGTATGGAAGAGATGTTGTAACATAAACATTTTAATCAAAATAAATTAAAATTAAAAATTAAAAATAAAAATGACCTATGATATTCATGTGAAATATAGCCTATTTAAAGTGGGAAATTAAACCACCCTAGATGAGAGGGAACAAATCTCTTGACATGCGAATCTCGTTTAGAGTGAAAATATATTTGATAGCTAGGAATGTGGTAGATCTAAAATTGAAATAAATCTAAAAAAATAATTTATATAAGTCAACATTTTTGTTTATATTAAAAGCATTGCAACAAAAATATTCGTCAAATCACTTCAATTTAATATAAAACTATTTACATTTATAACGTAATACCATTTTAATTTATAAAATAACAACTTATACTATAATATATGAAACTATTTACATTTGTAATGTCATAGCATCCTAATTTATAAAGTAATATTATAAAATAATTTACGCCCAAAAAAACTCTCGTAAACCTGATATGGATTACGGAAACCTTAATTCAATAATGATTAAAGAAAAATCAACTTTAAAGAATGTATTTTTTTTTTTCTAATATAAAATTTTGGAAATCAGATAAACAAAATTTAAATAGAGAAGTAAGAAATTAGTTTGCAAATATTTGTTATTTTAGCTTTGTTTTGAAAATGAAAAGAAAGATTCAATGATCATTGAATTGAGGAGATTATGAGCGAATCTTTAACCGTTTTCATTCTTCATAATTGATTTTGAATTTAATCTGTCTATAAAATTTAAACTTAAAACTAAATTAAAACTACACACCAAACAAACCAATTTCTATTTCATTTTCAAAATATTTATTATTATTATTATTTTTTTTTCAGTAAGGAAAATAAAAGCTGAATTATAAATTCTCCAAAAAATGGCATTAAAGACAATTCCGATATTTTGGAATATACAACATATTGCAGATAGCTAAGGTCAGCTATTAGGCTCACAAAGAAGAATCATGTGAATAAAAACTATCAGAACCTGAGCATAAACCTGCAAAATAGTGGAATGGTATAAATCCATATCAGAACAGCAAAATAGTGGAATGGTATAAATCCATATCAGAACAGGATATGACTGATTCCGTCTCTGGGCATGTCAATACCAGGGAGGAGCTCATTGGGAGGGGGTCATTGAAAGGATTTAGTTTTGCCAAGTATACAGATGCCCTGATGCGAATTAATGTTTTTCCTAAGTTTTAGTTTGCAATTCCTAAGATTTGGGTTCAAAGTCGATTTGGCGTACCATGCACGTTAAAATAAAAATAAAAAAAGTATAAACAATTTAGCTAGGCTTCCTCTCAGTTTTATTCTTGGCATGGATTAGCATCTATTATTACTTTTTATTTGTTTGCATATAATTTTATAAAACCCTTACATAGCGTTAAGTTAATTTAAAAATTCTACCTACTTTAAAAGTATATGTTTTCAGGAAATTTTAGAATTTTAGCTCATTATATATCATAAATGTCTATCTTACATTTTGATGTGATCTATGTATTTCTGGTTAATTAATAGAGATAATGAGTATATTAATAGAAATAATAGGCAATAACATTTTCAATTTAATAGTCAATCAAAATGAACATAAATAAATTAAATTAATTTTAAAAAATCATATATTTCAATGTACAATGTTATACTCGAATTTTTTTTGTAAATTTTGGTCAAACAGTGTGAGTGGGCCTAATGGTTAAGACCATGTGTTTCCTCCTAAGAGGTCACATGTTCAAAACCAGAGGGGGGTAGAGTATGTATGCCTTCGTAGACTTAGCAGTCAAATCGCTGCGCGGAGGTGGGTCCCTTGTCTCACAAACAAGGGGGTCTCATACACCAATTTGGTGTCTGGCTTGGCTGTGACATTAAAAATGGATATTATTATTATTATTATTAATATAGATTTGACAAAAACCCATTTCAATATCACCTTGCCATAAAGATTTTTGTAAATTATTTTGTTCAAACCCAAATTAATATAGGTTGGACCACCCTTGTCTCACAAACAAGGGGGTCTCATACACCAATTTGGTGTCTGGCTTGGCTGTGACATTAAAAATGGATATTATTATTATTATTATTAATATAGATTTGACAAAAACCCATTTCAATATCACCTTGCCATAAAGATTTTTGTAAATTATTTTGTTCAAACCCAAATTAATATAGGTTGGACCAAAACCCATTTCAGGGATAATAAGAGACCACTTATGATAGATTAAAAAGGCATTTGACGAGGGAAAAGGAATGAGGCAATGGTACAATTATGAAGAATATTACTTCACAATGTTTGGCTTGCTCTTATGTTACGAATGAATATAATGTTGTCATACATTGATATAGATTGAATATTACTTTACAATGTTTAACTTGCTCTTATGGAATGAAGGAATATAATGTTGTCATTGATATGGATTCGATTTTAATTTATAATGGAACATGAGTTTGAGTTTTATGAGTTGGAGTTTTTAAATTTAAAAAATAAAAAAATATTATTATTTATTTATTTTAATTCATCATTAGTAATTATTTTAAAATATTAAAATTTCAAGATATAATTGTTACATGTTTATGATTTAATCAAGTATATAATAGAAATTAATTAATTCAATGTGTTATATTGGAAACAAGATATATTAATTGTTTATTTTAAAGGCTCGAGTACGATAAAAATAATGGTTGGAAATAAACAAGTCGATTAACTATTATCTTTGGTGGTAAATTAGTTACGACAATCGGGGTGGTGAAGATCGTCTCACAAGCTCAGGCGACTTTAGGTACTTCTGGTATACCTATCCTTCTTCAATCCCTTGTCATCATTTTTATGATTCTAAGTCTCTTGTTATGGTAGATGATGTTTAGTTACATTAACGTTTATTTAGAAAGCTCTTGTTAGTACTGTCATTATGTTGTTAGGTCAATGTTCTTCGTCTTGTTCCTCCATAACACCAGCACGGGGCCATGCTTCGAATTGGTGGAAATATTGCCACTCTCGTCACTCCCACCGGTGTATCCTTCAATGACCTTATCTTGGTGTGCGGGGTTTGGTATTCAACGTCCTTCTCCCTCAGGGTCTAAAAGGGTGAGTTGGGTGGGATCTCATGTTGTTTCGCTCTTCTACTCATTTACCCCATGGTTAAGTGTTCTATTCTCGTGCCACTTTCTACCCAGGGTTTCGGTTTGAGGTTTCTGTTCTCTTGGTTATCCACTCACTCTATATAGAAGTGCTGCTACTCACACTCTTCATTTCCTATACTATCTGGCATGATACAATTTCTCCTTTTGCTCAGGTTCGCTCACCTTTTCGCACACATATTCGCATCAATGCTCTTTTTCTGCTTTTGATCACTCAATTATTGTGGTTCCAGGGGGAAACTCTAGTTTCATGGCTCCACAACATCATCAACTTAGTTGGAGGGGTGAATGGTCAAACTCCTCTTCGTAAACACATAGGCTCTTCATATGGGATTCAATGGTGAACTTCTTTGACTCTATCCCTTTGGAAGTCAGAAGAGAAATCCTTCTGTAAGAGTCGAAAGATTTTGGAGGGAGATCTTATTTCTCACACTCTAATGTCTCTGGACATCGATGCACTTGGGTCCTAGACTCGGGGCAGTTTAAGAAATGTTGCCTCCATTTTCTTCACTCCATCAATCTACACCAAGAGCTTGACATCCTTTTACGCATGGTTATGAGGAACAAATAAATCGATAATTGTCGATTGTTTGTAGGACAAGCAGACATTAAAAGGATCCTAAGGAACCTTCACTTCGACCTCGATGATATTGACAACAGGGTGGCTATAGTGGAGAAATATGTAGTCTCTACTTCAGATACTGAATTAGTGCAAGAACATGTGGAGGACCATGAGGCTCCGATGGTAATAAATGATGTGCCTTTAGTTGTGGCATCCCCGATCGCTCCCTCTCCTTAACGACTTCCAATGCCTTCTTCATTGGTTCTAATGAAAATGATTTCCTAATGAATAGAAACTCTCAATCTCTCCAAAGTCGTACGCTGTAATCTTTATATACCAATATAGTGCTTCGATGTAATTGCCCGGAGCCATTTTTGAATAGTCTCCTTGCATCGGCCTCATCCTGCAAATGATGTGATGACGTAGTTATGGTGGGCTACCTCCTTTTGCATTCTTTCTGTTTGTTCTCCTCGGTCGCAATGGCACTCCTGACTCTTGCTCTGGTTGCACTCTTGGCATAGTTTTCTGGAGTTTCCATGGTTGCATTAATTTTATAATCCCTTATCTCTTTTTTGGAGTTTAGTCACATGAAACTCTCTATGGTATATATGGTGACTTCAATTTTTTGTTCAATAGCTATAGGAAGGGTTTACTTGGTTTTTGGCTGACAAATATGGATATTGTAATTCTATTTTGTCTAGTCTTCCTTCCCCAAATTAATACAACTATACCTTTAAGAAAGAAACATAAGATTGCAGTCTAATTTTGTCTTTACTTTTGGACTAGTTTTGTTTGGCAAGCCCAGCCTTTTATTGTAATAGATATCAATATAATCTCTTTTCATTATAATAGAAAATATTTGCAAAAATTCACCTACTATTAAGCTACAAACAGAAATACTATTTCAATATAATCTCTTTTCATTAAATAGAAATCATTTCCAGAAATTCACCTACTACTAAACTACAATTAAAAAAAAACTATTTCAGAACATGCAAAAAAAATAATTAGTCAGCTGACTTTAAGCTCTTTTCATTAAATAGAAATCATTTCCAGGAATTCACCTACTACTAAACTACAATAAAAAAATACTATTTCAGAACATGCAAAAAAAATAATTAGTCAGCTGACTTTTTGGTACTTAAAGTGCCCACGGTAGATAATTACAGTTTGAATGGAAATGGTGCCTACAATATATAAATCCAGTTCGAATGGAACCAGTTTGAATGAAAATGGTGCCTACAATATATAAATACAGTTTGAATGGAAATAGTAAGTTATTATAAGGTAGATTATCTTTTTCATCACCGAGTACACTTCGTTCTACTGATTACGGGCTCTTACTCTATTTTAGAACAGTAACCGCATTACCTGTAATTGTATATGTTCTCCTTACGGAAAACAACTTTGTTGGTTATTTTGTTTAAGCGATGCGAAGTACCGACAGGCAAAAAAAAAATAAAAAACTTGATTCAGCACGGTCAAAGCATGGTCAAAGATGGCGACTTTTATTTGTGCGATCATAGAAACATTAATGCTCGTTGACATGGGTGGTGTTTAACACCATATAACACTCCCACGCAGTTTTTTCTCTCTCATCACCGTGTAAAGTGTTATATGGTGTTAAACACCGCCCATGTCAAGTGCATTAATGTTTCTATGGTCGCAGATTTAACAATTGCCGTCGAAAATCAGCATGCAATTGCATGTCCATACAGGTGAAAAATAATACTTTTCAAGAATTTATAAAAGCGTGGAAAACTGCCAAAGATCGTTTGACAAAGGTGCATTTTTCATCGTTGCAACCACCAACTGGAGCCTGATTGTTCCTATTGAGATAACAGTCTTTGACATGTCTTCTCGTTCACATTGAATGTTCGTAGAAAGACATGTCTTGCTGTTTTGTTGTTCCCAAGATATTTGAGAAATTTGTGAAAAGGGTTGTAGCACGGTGTCCTTGGCATA
>APFE030983323.1:0-32241 GCA_000404065.3 Pinus taeda
AGCCATGGATATGAATTCTTAATTGCTCTTGTTTAAACTAATTCTCTCACTGTGAATATTGTTTAGGAATTCTTAACTGCTCTTAAACAATACTCTCATTTTCTCCCCTGTTAGCATAGTGGAAGATTCTTAACTGCCTTTCACTAACTAATTACATAACTTCATTACCTAATCTTAAAAAATTGTTCCACAGATGCCTATCTGGCTTTGCAGCAATACTCTTCCTTCAAAAACATACTTCAGTAGTACACAGCCATGAACTCCATTGCCCAATGGCCCAAACTGTTCTCTAACTTATATCTCAGCTCTGTTTGAATTCACCAACCAACCAAATCTAAAACAAAATCAGTGCACCATAACTAGCCTAAAAATAACCCACCAACAAAGCTAAATTATAAAGAGAGAGCCCTCTCTGGTTGTAGGTAGGCTAGGACCTGTAACTAAAAGACTGGTTAGTGGTTACCTCGGCTGTATTCCCTTTATGAAGCAGGGAACAACCTAAGTGATAACAGGAACAAAACTTAAAGCTCACATCTATTGAAGGAAAGGAATTTGAGGATGCAACAAAGTATAGATAACTTGTAGGAAGTCTCAACTACCTAACTACTACCAGACCAGACATTTCATTTGTTGTTGGAATCCTCTCCAAGTTGATGCAAAAGCCTTGTGAGGGACATTGGTTTGCTACAAAAAGAGTTCTAAAGTACTTGAAGGGAACACAAGACTTTGGAATCAAGTACACACAGGTGGATGACTCCAGTTTGATCGGATACTCTGATTCAGACTTCGATGGAGACAAAGAAATTGGAGTATCTACTTTAGGATATGCTATGAGTCTTGGATTAGGAGTTGTCTCTTGGAGATCACGCAAACAATCAGTTCCAGCAGATTCCACAACAGAAGCAGAATACGTGGCAGCAGCTGAAGCAACGAAAGAAATTGTGTGGCTCAGAAAAATTCTTGAAAATTTGCAGGTAAAACAAGTACAATCAACTCCACTCATGATTGACAACACCTCTGCAATAAAGTTGGCCAAGAACCCAAAGTTCCATGATCGTACAAAGCACATCAATACTAAATATCATCTGATCCGACATCATGTTGAGGCCAAAACAATCCATCTCCATCATTGTTCCACAAATGAGCAAATTTCAGACATCTTCACCAAAGCGCTTGGAAGAGAAAAGCTTGAAAGATTCAGAATGATGCTTGGACTCACCAACATCCCTTCAGATTAAGGTGGGGAATGCTGACACCTAATCCTCACAATTGGGTGAATTTATGTAAATAATTAAATTAGGAATGTGAACAGTCATCAGGAGATGAACTGAACAGTCACACCCTTTTGTATATAACAATAACATACCTGATGGAATAATACGAATCAGTTTTTCTGCCAAATGGAGTTACTGCCTGGCCTAACAATAATTATACTTGAGAATTAATTCATAGACCTCATGATAAATATGTTATAGGAATGAAATGGATATTCAAGAATAAGTTGAATGAAAATGGATAGGCTATTAGGAATAAAGCAAGGCTTGATTGTAAAGGGTATGCTGAACAAGAAGGTATAGACTTTGAAGAAATTGTTGCACCTGTTGCTAGACTTGAAGACATAAGAATGTTTCTTACTCTTTCAAGTTTTCGAAAATTCAATGTTTATCAAATGGATGTAAAATCTGCATTTCTTAATGGAGATTTAGAAGAAGTATATGTTGAACAATCAGAAGGATTCATTCCGAGAAATGATGCAAAACTTGCATGAAAACTCAAAAATGGTTTATATGGACTAAAACAAGCTCCGAGGGCATGGTATTATCATCTTGACAAATATCTTCAACAATAAGGTTTCACAAAAGGTTCTGCAGACAACAACTTATATACAAAAATTGAGCATGATAAACTGCTAATTATTGTTGTTTATGTTGATTATATCATCTTTCGTAGTAATGAATAATCTACGAGTCAAAACTTTGCTTCTCTTATGCAACAAGAATTTGAAATGTCCTTGCTTGGAGAACTAACCTATTTTCTTGGTTTACAAGTGCAACAAACAAAAGATGGCATCTTTCTCTCACAAACTAAATATCTAAAGCAAATTCTGAAGAAGTACAAAATGGAAGATTCCAAACCAGTATGTACTCCAATGGTAATAGGATGTAGTCTCAGTTCTAATGATGAATCTCCTACTGTGAATCAACCTGAGTATAGATCTATGATTGGAAGTCTTCTTTATATAACAGGTACTAGGCTAGATATCATGCATGTGGTAGGAATCGTTGGAAGATTCCAAGCCAATCCAAAGGAATATCATCTTCACACAGTAAAAGGAATATTCAAATATCTCCAAGGAACTCAAGACTTTGGTCTATGGTATCCTATAGATACATATCTCACTCTTCATGCATATACAAATGCGGATTGGGCTGGAAATGTTGATGACTGAAAAAGCACTAGTGGAGGTTCATTCTATATGGGATCATGATCAGTATCTTGGTTCAGCAAGAAACAAATTTTGATTGCCTTATCTACATCTGAAGTAGAATATGTGGTTGTTGCATCTTGCTGCACACAACTACTCTGGATGATGCAAACATTACAAGATATTCAAATCACATATTCTCCACCCATCTCCATTTTATGTGATAATACAAATGCTATTAGCATTTCAAAAAATCTAGACATGCACTCGAAGACTAAGCACATACCCATTAAGTACCACTTTCTACAAGAACAAGTGCTTGAACAAAAGGTCAAATTTGAGTATGTTCCCTCTAAAGAGAAGGTTGCTGATATATTTACCAAACCTCTTCCCGATAAGCATTTGAATATCTCAGACAAAAGTTGGGAGTTGTTTCTTCCTCATCCTATTTTTAAAACCAATTTTCAGAGGAATGTTTCCTATACGCATATTTCATGAAGTAGAGTTGTGTATATACGTGAGTTTCTGTGTCTATAGTAGCGTATGTGTTTTTTTGATAGAAAAACAATGGGTCAGACTCAAAATTAGTTTCTAACATGGATGTTCAGTATGATATTGATGGTTACAATCTGTTGATATGATTTTCTAATTGATGTTTATTTGATTGATGAAGACACCTTGATGAATGAATTATTCACAATGCATAGGTAGCATAGGTTCAAGGGGAGCATTAGCCTTGAAAACATTATGCATTGTTCCCATCATGATTGCTAATTTCAGCTATGGTCTCAGTTATTAAATATCATTTGTTGTAAAGGTCATGTAAAGACTTGTGGTGTAATAATATGTCTCTTCTGTCATATTCTATCATGAACGAGTCCTTTTGGACATATGATGTAATTTGTACTCCCACTGTGCATGGGAAGGATGATGTAGTAATTGCAATTTTCAGTCATGTATGAACATTTGGTATATCCCCACTTGGTTTGGTTATTTATGTATGTATGAGTCATTGGTGATAGAAAGGTCATACTCGCATTGTTGAGTTATAGGGTCATGTTATTCTTTTGAAAAGTATTTCTACAGACTCTCCATGTGCTCAGTGGGAGCATGGACAATATAGTGCATCTCAACATGTACTAAGGGGGAGAATATCTTGGTCCACCCTTTGCCCTTGATGTCAAAGGGGGAGAATATCTTACTATTTCTTGATATATCTAAGTTCTAACAGGTTCTACAACTTGAAGTGATCAACACCAATATGGTTGCCATGAATTCCAAAGGGGGAGAATGTTGGCATTATGGTACATGTGGTTTCCTTGATGGTAACCCACTCATAGGTCAGTTAAAAAATGATAAAGGGAAACTCACATTGTAACAGGTCAATTCATAGGTAACAGAGTAATGGCACAGAAGAACAGGTTGATCAAATAAAGAATAGAGATCAAAATCAAGAAATTGAAGAAAAATAATGTTTTAAGTTGTATTAAGTTGTATATGCTATTTCACCTAGTCCAAGCAGCATATAAAAGCGGGTTCATAGAACAAAAGGCGTATATACGTATGCACACAATTTCACAAGAGGAAAAGCATGTATGGGATGGAAAATTAAGGTTAAAGAATATCAAGGGTCCATACCATGGTATTAGCTCTCAATATTGAGCAAAATCACGGTTACTTGATCCCATCTAAGAATACCACATGTTCTAAAGGTTTTTTTGGTTCGAGGTATTGAAAAAGGATCTAAGTATATAAGGAGGACAAGATCAAAGGGATAAGTGTGCAAGTGAAATGGTTTTTCATGAATACTTCTATCTAAAGTATATTTTATGTTGTAAGGGCTATGGTTTTGATATGATCTAAAATATCTTGTGCACCTTTGGATACAATGTTGGATCAGGATCATGAGACCTGAAATTACTTATCATTGTATGATATGATAATGGATGGTTTGGATCTGAATGCTAATGCATGCTTTATCCCTTAAATGTTATGATCTCATTATTTATGAAGTCTAGAATAGATTAGAAGTATCAAGTTATTATTTGCAGATCTATACACTGATTTTCCTTGGTGAAGGTGCGTATACACGCTAATTCGACACTTCCAAGTAGCGTATGTAGAAGAAAAACTTGTTGTTCAGAGATGACTGATCTATCTGCTGCTGTCTTACTATTGTTTGTCAATGATGTCTTCATAAGATATGAAAGTAAATTTGATTGTATAAGGCAATTGAGTCTGGTTAATTGATTGATTGAGTGAGAAGGGTGATGTTTTCTTATATTTGTTTAGAACTCTGTAATTTGACAATAGATCTTCAGAATGTCATTGGCTGGTACAATTTTTGGTTCAGAGGCTTTATAATTCAGTATCTTTAGAGGTATACATAGGTTGGGTTAAAAAAATTAGCGTATACATGCAGGCTGGCTTCATTGAAGTAGCATATAAATTATAACATATTATTTTTGAGGTTGCAGTTGGTTCTGGTTATTGATGCAGTATTTTGGGTTCAACTCTATGTTCTAGTGACAATGATCTGATTGTTCAGATTGACTAATTGTTGATAGATACAATTGTATTTGATGGTTATATTGCAGTGGTGTTTAATTTTGAGCTTCAATGTTACTGATGTGTCCAGTATGAAAAATTGATGAAACATGGCCTACATATTCTGTTGTTGTGTACCAGGAGTATCCAGTTTGAAAATTTATGAAACGTGGTCCCTAGAGGAAGAGTGGGGGTAGTAGCCTTCTGTAGGCCAACACCTACATACTGGTAAACGTATTAGCCAATACAAGAGCTAGGGGGTTGGAGCTCCCTTCCAGTAGAAGATGGAAAATGAGTGAAGGTTTTAGCCTTCAGCAGGTAGATGCCTGCATATTGGAAAAAGTATGCATGAGTACAAAACTTGTAAACACATTTTATTATAAGATGGTTGAAGATGAGGATGATAGTAGCAGTGGTTTTTTCTCATATTGGGTTTCCACCTGAAAATCATGGTGTTCACGGGCATTTCTTATGTGTGTTGATTTATTCTATTCTTACTACATCTGTTTACTACTTAGTAAATGCACAACAGTCTGATTTAAGACAAAGAATTAGCTTTTTATCAAAGTTTATTATCTATACGGTTGTTTCATTCTTTAAAGGTGCGGACATACGTTGGTTAGCTTCTACAAAATAGCATATATATTTTGAAGAGGAAAATCATTATTATTAAAGTTTAAATACTGATTCACCCCCGTCTTAGTATTTTTCCCAAAAAGGAAAAAGTGTAGTTAAATAACTCAATCATGGATGATATTTTTGATGAGGTGTGTTTGTAACTCAATTTGTTTGATGTAGTAATGTTGAATTGGATCTTTGGTGACTTTGGTGGCACTCTGATTGTCATACCAGAGGGTGGTCAAATGTTGTTGTAGGAATTCAAACTCCGAATGGATCTATCAAAGCCATGAGACTTTTTTACTTGCATTAACCATTTTTCAATACTTTTCTTCTAGTGAGGAAATAAAAATCACCTACTACTTTTAAAAATCCCAATTGATAGGTCCAAAACCATGATGAAAAATATAATCTACTATAAGCCTCCAATCATCAGGGTTACCATCCCTATATAAAAAAGTAAAGGAAACCAAAAAATGAGTCCCCCCTAAACCGTAATATATCGCAAACCCAAATGTACCTTAAACATATCAAAGTATCATTTTTATTGCTTTCTAATGACATTCATATGGTGTTTACATATCAAGAAATATGACCAAGAACAAAGGAAATATAAATATGAGTATTGTTGGGTTGTGTTATATTCTTTCCACATAGTTAATAGGGGGTTTGAGGGGTACCCATAACCCCACTTTATGGGGTCCGGGGTAGTGCCCTGGAAAATTTTGGTTTTGGACCCTATGTTAGGTTGGGCGGACCCACCTATGGTTTTGTGCATGATTTTCACACATGTTTTTTGGACACGATGGTTTTCGGTTCGTGGTATTGGACGCGATGGTTTTTCGGTCCATGGTATTGGACGCGATGGTTTTTGGTCCATGTTATTGGATGCTTCAGCATGTATAAATATGTATTATAACATTGAAAGGAATATAGTGAAAAATCAAGCTAGTAGTCCCGGTTTTGGGATCCAGGGGAAAATCTCTGTGTATATGTGTTTTATGTGTTATGATCTCACATTGTTTATTTTCTGTGTTTTAGAATTCGTATGCAGGTAATTTTTGTACAGGGTTAAAACCTACATGTCCAAGAATTTTTGGAGATTTGAATAATTAAATGATTTGTTGTTTGAACTGCTAGTGAACATAATTGTGCAATCGTGCATCATTGTTCTTTCTTTAGAAGCTTTGTTATGTTGTTAGAGTTTGATTATCTTTCCTAGTTTCCCTGCGATACCCCTTAATTCAACTTCCTTTCCTTCCCAAAAACATTTCAAGAAAAGTTCTTGAAAATTAAAAGCGATCATACCCAAAGATTGTAACCATTAGACTCCTAGTACAACATCAACACCACCCATTGGAATGGAAAGCATTGGACTATTCAATACATATTCTCCCATGGATATATTGATATTATGGCACTTTCTAGAGCAATTTATGGTTCCTCCATTTGCAACCATCACTTGACACTTTGGTGTTGGATATAGGAAGAAAATCAATTCCTTGGCTATCTTACAATGAATAAAATTAAGGGTACTACCCGAATCAATCGACACTATTACCTTTTTCTTCTTGATATGTCCTTCTATATTGATAGTTTGAGGAGTGGTAATTCTTGTCAATGCATTACAAGATATGGTTGGATTCATTTATTCTTTCTCTAGGGTTGGTTCTTGGTGTATATCCTCTTTTTCTGACATTTCTTGTTCATTTTCTTCCTCCTCTTCCCAATTTGTGTAAATTAATTTCATCTCAGCACACTTATGACCTTTAGTGTATTTTCTATCACAACTATAACAAGTCCCTTTTGCTCTTTTTTCTTCCTATTATTGTGATGTCAACCTTGTAGGTTATGGAAGGCTAGGAGCGACAACACTTCCATATTTACAGTTGTGAGTGGTAGGATTCCTTGTTTCCATAATTTTTCTTCCATTTTTTCTTGCCAACCTAAATGCCTTCTGCAATGAATTAGGTTCCCAAAGATGAACCTCATGTTGGATATTATCCTTTAGATTTCCTATGAAGACGTAAATCCTATGCTCCTTTGGAATATCATTTACCCTTATATTCAATTTTTGAAAGTCCTCAATGCGCTCCACCATTGAACCCTTTTGTTTGAGATTTATCAATTGGCTAAACAAGGTGTTGCTTTTTGTATCCTCATAATGTGCTATCATTTCCTTCGTAAAAGTTGATCAAGTAACAATTTGTATAAGAGATAAAATCATCAATACCATACAAACTGATTGGGTTCCAAATATAAAGTTGCAATGCATACCGTTTGTGTGTTTTATGTTGATTTTTGGGTAGCATGGGATGTGCTCTAGCTCCGAAATTTTGTGGAGGGTCTAGAACACATGATATCTCCAAGACCCAGAAATCATTTGGTGAAATTCCACCCGGATTGTATTTTATTAAAATAATTAATATTTTTAATGGGGTTCCTAAGTCTAAACTTAGGAAAATTAAAATATTAATGGGTATTAATGAAAATATGGGTGAGAAGCTTCTAAGAGACGAGGATCAAGTCTAATTTAATCTTAGCCATTGATTAGAGACTTAATATCGGTTGTTGATTTATCAATAGGAAAATTATGAATGGAGCTTGGGGTCAATTGAAGGAGACACACAGTGAGAGCAACACTTGAGCTAGATCGAAATTTTGGGGCGTGGTTTGTTGAGAATTTTGGAATGAGATTCTAGTGCAGAGAGGCACAGTTCTGAAGAGGGACTTCCATCCAAGGCCAAGAATACATAGCAGAGAGGCATCGCAGCACTAGGGCAAGACGACGTGGCTCCATAAAGGGTGACGCAAAGGCTGGAGAGCTAACGCAGTTACTTAGAGGAAATGATGGGGTTTTTGTGAGGCATATCGGTCATCAGTTCAACAAATCAATTTTTTAGCTGGGAAGGCTCACTAGGAGGGTGACTCAGCTCCTAGAGGAGGTGACACAGTTCCAGCGCATAGCTGGGAGTAGCCATCGCTGCAAAAAACTGGGGACAACACAGTCATCTGTGGGGTTTATTCATTCCATTGCTGGATTCACCAAAATATTTATCTCTGGATAGAGGTACTTATGTCGGGTTTTTATCTGTTGGGTGAGTCGAATTTGACACCCTAGTTGTATTGATAAATATGCTTAATAATAAAACCCTCATATATGCTGGACTAGTTTTCCCACACTGGGTTTTCTAGGGATGTTTAGTCCAAAAATAAGTGTGTCCTTTATATGATTGTCTCATTTATTTTTTAGTACTTGATCAGTATAGTGGTGTAGGCTGCAATGTATTTGCATCAACATTTTATAAATATTTCTGAAAATAACTTGTTAAAACAAAGAACACAAGTAGGTAATGCAAATCAATTTATTGTAGAAGGATTTATAGTTTGTTAGATTCAAAAATTTTCACATGGTATAAGAGCGATTGCAAATAAAGGAGGATTGTATCCATTAGTGAAAGGATAGAGGAAAATTTGTGCTGAGGATAGTTGTCCCAAAAGATAACGCAATTTATGGCCAAGAGAGTAGAGCAGGGGTGATGTAGTCACCAAGGGATGCTCACACAGAGCTTGCATCAGCCTGATTGGGTGATGTTGTTGCTACAAAGGGTAGCACAGTGATTACTGGGCCAGTGCAAAGACTGTTGAGTCTCATGTTTTCCGGTTTCCATGGTTGGAGGTGCAACACAAACTTCATCTGGAGTTGTTGGTGGGGTGTTGATTCTGTTGGTGTAGAACAATATCTAGTGGGGAAAAATAAAAGTAAAGGGAATCAGTTCCTTAGAGATTTCTTGCCAAGAAATCTAGATCCAGTGCTAAGCAGCAGCAAAGAGAAATCAGAGAGGGGTGGTTCAATAGTTTTTGGGAGTAGGACTTCCGTGAAGGAAATAGAATTTCAAAGAGATATTTTTCCGTAGAGGATTTCTAGCGCCAATGAAATCCATATCCGAGTTTTTATGGGGTAGCAATGAAAGAGGGAGAAGAGAACATGTTTGGCACTCATGTGATAAAACATGGTAGTTAATGGATCGAGGGATCAGGATAGGTTGGATGGAGAATCCAACTTTGTCATCTAGAAGGCTAGGATCCTGGCAATTTTGGACAAAAATCGCATCAAGGATTATGCCTTGAAGATGGTTGTTGTTCTCATTGATGTTGATCCTCTCAAGAAGTATGAGGAGGCTCAGGTAAAAGCGAAGTGCATGATCTTAGACAAGGTCAAGGATCATGTGATCCCACATATTGCTGAGAAGGACACAACAAGGGAAATATGGGAGTCCTTAACCACTTTGTACGAGGGAACTCTCGTTCAATAGAAGATGTTGCTTCAGAGTCAACTGAGATAGTATCAGATGAAGAAGGGAGAAAAAATTGATACCTTCCTTCTCACGTTGCAAGGGATCTGAGAGCAACTAATTTCCATAGGGTCTACACCAGATCTTGAATTCATGGTTAGGACTACCTTGAATGCAATCACTCAAGACTGGGAAACCTTTGTCCAGAGCATATTGGTAAGGGCTTCTCTCCCTAGTTGGGAGGAGATGTGAGAAGCTCTTCGACAGGAAGAGATCAAACGATTGACTAAGGCAGGAAGCAATAATAAAGGGATCAAAGTCAAGGAGGAAGAGGATGATGTAGCTCTCACATCAATGGGATATCAAGGGCAGCAAAAGAGGAATAATAAAGATATATCCAAAGTCAGATGCTTTAGATGTGGAGAATTGGGTCATTTCGCCACTCAGTTCCCTCGGAAGAAGGGCAAGGAAGAGAAGTCTAACTCAAAGGTTGCTCTAGTGAAATCTGACAAAGAGGATGATGATGAGGATTTTTCCATGAGTGTTCATGCACCTCTAGAGAAGAGGTGGGGTGATATTGAGTTGTAGTCAGGAGGACTACACAGGGGGTAGGATCCTTGAGGTGCCCAAACTCTTGGATCACATACGGCTACAGAAGCTCTTAATGATAGTAGTAGAATGATGAGAGTCAGTTGGTGTGAGGGATGATGGAGCAACAGTGGTAGAGCTAGAGTGCTATAGTCTGAAGCAGTGTAGTGGAGCGTTGTAGCAGTGCGGGAGGCACAAAGAAGATACAACAAAAACGTAGTAGTATCAGAGGGTCAACACAGATTAGAAGCAGAGGTAGCTTCAGTATCATAGGGCATCTAGAATGACCAAGCATGTCATCTTTTGGGTGACTTTTCAGTTGCTTACTTCTCAGCAATTAAGTTGCAGTGCAGTAGTTAGCAGTGGTAGTGCTATGGGCAGCATGATGCAACATATTGAGAGGGAGCTACAATATAGATGTAGCAATGACAATGGAAATTTCATGGGAAGAAGTACAAATTACAGTAGCGCAGTGTATGAAGGGAAATAGTTCGAGCATCAGCAACGCAGAGGATCGATGCCATGGATCAATATGATACTATTGCTAGAACACATTCCTCGCTAAGAGGGAGTATTGATTTTGGGGTAACATCGGATGTGACCTAGCTCCAAAATTTTGTGTAGGGGAAAGAACACATGAGATCTCAAAGACCCGAAAGTCGTTTGGTGAAATTCCACCTAGATTGTATTTTATTAAAATAATTAATATTTTTAATGGGGTTCCTAAGTCTAAACTTAGGAAAATTAAAATATTAATGGGTATTAATGAAAATATGGGTGAGAAACTTCTAAGGGACAAGGATCAAGTCTAATTTAATCTTAGCCATTGATTAGAGACTTAATATCAGTCGTTGAATTATCAATAGGAAAAGTATAAATTGAGGCTTGGGGTTAGTTAAAGGAGACACACAACGAGAGCAACACTTGAGCTAGATCGAAATTTTGGGACATGGTTTGCTGAGAATTTTAGAGTGAGCTTCTAGTGTAGAGAGGGGCAGTTTGGCAAAGGGACTTATGTCCAAGGCTGAAAATACATAGTAGAGAGGCAGCGCAACACTAAGAAGAGACAACACAACTCTGGAAAGGGTGACGCAGACGTTGGAGGGTTGACGCAGTCACTTAGAGGCAGTGTTGGGGTTTCTGTGAGGTAGATCGAACATCAATTTAGAAAATCGATTTTTGAGCTGGGAAGGCTCACTAGGAGGGTGACACAACTCCTAGAGGAGGTGACGCAGTTCCATCACAGAGTTGGGAGCATCTATCGCTGCACAACACTGGGGACATCACAACCACTTGTGGGGTTTGTTCATCTAGTTGTTGGATTCACCAAAATAGTTGTCTCCAGATAGAGGTACTTCTGTCGGGTTTATTCTTTGTTGGGTGAGTCAGATTTGACACCCTAGTTTTATTCAAAAATATGCATAATAATAAAACCCTCATATCTGTTGCACCGGTTTTCCCACACTAGGTTTTCGGGGACATTTATTCCAAAAGTAAGTGTGTCCTTTGTATGGTTGTCTCATTTATTTTTCAGTACTTGATCTGTATAGTGGTGTAGGTTGCAGTGTATTTGCATTAATATTTTCTAAATATTTCTGAAAATAACTTGTTAAAATGAAACACAAGTAGGTAATGTAAATCAGTTTACTGTAGCAGGATTTTTGGTTTGTTAGATTCAGAAATTTTCACATTTTGCACATTATGGAGATCGAAATATTGTTCCATTTGTAGTATCCATGTTATGGGATCCTTTCCATCAAACTTCCTCATATCGATCTTTGGAACATGATGGGCCTTCAATCAATTGCTAGAGTCTAGGAAATCATTATTAACATTTCTTTTGTTCTCATCATGAGTTTCCTTTACTACCCTTTCATCATTAGTAAGCATTTCTTGTAGCAACATTTTCAAATGTATCTTCAAATCTTCCATGTTGCCTTTATGTTTTGCTTCTATACCATCCATATTAGCTTCCATTCCATTCTTTAAACCATCCATCTTAGCTTTAGTTATATTTTGTGAGATCAAATTTATTTGCACTTGGTCTCGTAATTTTGATATATCATGTTGCATTTCTTCCTCTTCTTCATGTGTCACAATAGAGATTTTGGGTTGTTTACTAGGTGTTTTCTTTGTATGAGATCGATATTGAATCTGATGTATCTCTCTAATTTTGGATCTACAAGGTTTGAAATAACATCTTGTGGTAGCCCTCTAAGTCTTCTTTCCAACCCCATAGGTCTTATGGAAATTGGATTCTTCAATAAAGAGTTATGCCCAATCTCCCACGATGACCTGATTATAATCTGGTTCAGTAGAGTGAACTTGTACGAAGTGGCACGTGTCACCGTTGAGACCTTTGGCCTTGAAAATGATATTCAAAAAACTAAAGTACATCATATTTTTGACAATTCTTATGAAATTTTCATCTGATGCTTAGAGATAAAGTTATGAAAATTTTCTCAAGGTCACCTGTTTGCGATCAAATTCAGGAGTCTGCAAGAACCCTAACTTCCTTGGATCCTATCTCTGAAACTATAGCGAACCAATAGCTGAAGTTCATACACAGGGTTCACCACAACTTCCATTCAAATCGGTTTTAATTTAAGCTTCTACATATTTGATGAACAATTATTATAGCGAAAATTCCACGATGACCTGTTTGAGATGGAATTCTGGAGCCTACAAAAATGATAACTTCCTCAACTCATATCTCCGAAAATATAGAGATACAAGATGTGAAATTCGAACACGAGGTTCATCAAGATTGTGGTTCAAATGGGTTTTAACTTGTGATTCCGTAACTTCGTATAAAAAAAGTTATAACGAAAATTCCACGATGGCCTGTTTGAAGCAACGAAACCCTAGAATCCAAAGCTCTAATACCAAATGTTATGGAACCAGCTCACAAAAAGATAGAAAATATAGATCAACAACTTCAAAATAAGCCTCATCGAGGGGTAAATCCCCTTTACATTACACAAATGAATAATTATTGGATGATTCAAATGGAAAAACCTCCTTTCTATATATAGGAGCTTAAGGGGTCATAATATAATCAAAGCTAACATAACAATAGTAATGTAAGGGCACAACAATAATAATAGTGGGCTTATATGGGGCACAATAATAACAATATGGTGACTACATGGACACAACAATAACAATAATAGGGTTTCACTAATAATAATAAGGTTTAACACTAGTAGTATAGGGACCTAACAAAGTAATAAACATAATCATCAAATCCATAAGTCTAACAAGTAAGAAGCATCATAAGTAAATAAATACTTGTCTTCAATGAGAGATGATCCTCTCCCTCTTGAACCAATCTTTAAGACTAGCAATATCCATGGTCCATGTATCAATGTTGCCTTAAATTATCCAAACATATCTGCTAGGGATTATCCCATCTAGGGCTTCATCAAATATCCCACAAGTGCTTGAGCATCTTCTCATTGATCATACTATATCACATATAGTTTCCATAAACCAAGGTTTTCTCTTCATAGAATCCATCAAACCCTAATAATAAAGTTACCTAGGGTTTTCTTCAAACCCTAGAATCATTTTAGGTCTCCACCATCCTCTTCTCACTGTGTCGAGCATTGTTGAGCATTTTTATCACTGTCAATGAGCCCAATACATATGTTTGTAGTGGAAATTAACAAATCAGATCTAAAGATCTACATATCTGTATAATAGTAAAGAGAAACCCATATCTATCAAATCACTGAAGTCAACTGAATCCAAGATGTCAAATCTTAGATCTGAACATTGGTCGCCCTCATCACGACTGACTGTGTGTGACTAAAACTCCTTGGGTCACTCTCTCTGCCATTATATACAAGCGACTATGACTGCAGGGTCACTCTCAGGAGGCCTTGATGCGAGTGATTATGGCACTAAATAAATAAAACCAAAATTCGCTCCCTTAGCATTGTTTTGCAAGCATTTGAGATGGAAGGGTCGATCCCTTACTAATGTTATGCAAGTGACTAAGATGGCAGGGTTGCTCCCAAGGTTACCTTGTGCGAGCGACCAAGGACCAGAACCTTCTAATCTACCTCTAAACCCAAAGTCACTCTCACTGAACTATCTCCAAGGGATCAGAGAGACAAATTCTCTCTCTTGCCTACTTTGTGCTTACGAACAGGGACCAAAAATTTATGTTATGTGCTAGCAACTGAGATCCAAAAGACCCTAACCCAGAGTAAACCTTTCGCCTGTGATTTCGGACCCTTGAGCGAACTCCTTCCGTCAAACCTGTGTGAACTAAGACAAAATAGAAGAGAACATGTGTCAAAATGATATTGAGGTCTCTTATATTTATAGGCTTTCTTGAGGGTTCACTTGGGGTTAAGGATGACCCAAGAAATTACTCATGTGGTTAAGGCCAACCTGTTCCATAATGAATGAATGAATAAAATAATTCAAAACTTAACTTGTGCCTAACCAAATTAGGTGATATTTAGGCTGATTTTGGTCCTCTCGAAAAGATGAATTTGATGCAATCATTATCTCGGTCATCTGAGTTGTCCAAGGTGGAATTTTACCGCAGTTGATAAAATTTACACATACCCAATAGGGTAAAACTTTGACTTTATGAGGTTTTTTAAGTCCTCCACCTTAGTCACTGGAATCTCTCCTTCTAAGCTCAAGGTATTTGTATGGATTTCCCACCAACTAATGGCATGGCCCTCTAATTCTAGCTGTGCAAAAGAAATCTTTTGTTCTTCCTCAATTTGATGGACAGTGAAATATACTTCTAGTTGTTATAATCAGTGATTTAGCTTCAGAGCATTGATATTACTGCGGTACGGCTTGATATCAACCTTCACTTCCATTTTGAATAGGGATTGTGAATGATTCATGACACTTGAACTAGGTTGATCTTTTTCAGGTCCTTTATTTGGTCGGTTCTCTATTTCTTCCTGATCTCCTAATCCCCCTTCTAATTTGTCCTATGCCTTAGAACCCCCCATCTTCTTCGAATAAACCAAACTTATTTCTCAGGCCACCATGAAGAGATTTAAGTTATGTTTTATATCTGCGAGTTGTTGCTCCAACCATGAAAACCTCTCCTCTACAGACTCATGAGGGTTATTCATAGATTTTTCGGCCATGATTAGGGTTTTACGACTTCAAGCCTAGTCGATCTAGATCCCATGAAAATATCCACAATATACCCAAAAAAACTTGCTCTGGAACCAATAAGATCCATTAAATTTCGTGGATATTCCACTGCATAGTTTGTCACAATAGTTCTAATAAAATTATATTTAAAATCTGAAATTCTACATTACTACAGTTTTATTTCTCTTTTTATATTTCTAGAGTTGTATAATATTGTTAATAGTGCATGCATGAGAATTAAAAATTATGCAAAAAATAGAGAAGAGTGAAATAAATTCTCACACACATTTGACACAATATATTACTTGGGAAACCCTTTCGAAAGAAAAACCTAGCTAGAAGGTGAGGCCACTCTGCTCTCTTTCTCTGAATAGAAAATGTTTGTAAGTACAAATATGTATAGCTTGTGGCTTATGGCCTACTACAATGCATAAATCCTCTCTATGTGCTCTATCTCCTATTCCTCTCGACTATTTTTTCTCAGCTATGGAACAATTGCACTCGAAAGAATGGAACCCTTTTCCTCCTAGTGGCTTGATTATAACATAGCCCAACAACCTACTAATGGTTAGGTTTGACTACCTCAACTCTTAACCAGAATTACAAAGTAGACTCTTCTAGAGTATTATACATCATAGTCACATGACTAACCCCATTTTCATGAATAATGGAGGTTGGCGTGGTATCCTCTCAAATTATGGTGGTGAAAACAAGAAGGTTAACTTTTGAGTGGCATAACTTTTGCATACAAACTATGATTGATGTGATTCTTGCGTTGTTGGAGAGATCTTTGTGTGTATAATAGGAATAAAAGGTGTTGTGCTAAAACATCAAGTTTTTATCCCCAAAAAACATTGTTTGATGCCTCAAAAATTCTCTTAGAAGGTTTCAGATCCCAATTTGTCAAACTAGGTCCTACCGATAAAAATGGTCCTAAGAGCTTATTCCTCCACTTTCTCCACTTTGAAAGCATTGATATGGATGAAAAACAATATAGTAATCCAATTTTGATCACCTCCAATTGATATAGAACATCTCATATCTTCATAAAATTTAAATCTAATCCAATTACAAAGAGAAAATTCCCCACGTCCTTTTATTTCTACAAATCCCTTGGGTTATTTTGCTTAAGAGTAATATGAACTCCTTTGGAGAAGAGTTTGTTGATTTTGTCTTGTTCTTTTATTTATGAGAAAGTCACTACCAAAGAATCCATTGAGGTATTGTTGAATTGTTGTTTCCCTCCTGCCAAGTTTTTTATGCCATTTGTGATGCCTTCTAAGGCTTGTTTCCATCTATCATCCATGATAATTTTTTCAAATTCCACCTTTTCAAATAGTCAACATGCCAATCCCTTTAATTTATTCAAAAAAAATTTATCAAACTTCTTTAGAAAATATCGAGTAATTTTACCAAAATATTTAATAAATTCCAACAAAAATTTGGCAGCTCTTAAATCACAAACTTTTCACTGAAAAATGCCACAACAACAAACCCAACCAATTTTATTAATAATGTTGAGAAAGAATTTATTTATTTTTTCACTTGGAAAATTTAATCAGCCACTGCAATAACATGACCTCTCCACAAATAAACTTAGTTGTTGCAATAACTTGGCCTATCCACCAATAAATTCAATTGTTTCAATAACTCAACCTCTCCACCAATAAATTTAGTCATTGCAATAATTCAACTTCTCCACAAATAAATTCATATAGGAAAATAATTCAGCCCAATAAGAGAAATTTGATCTTGCGAGAGAAATCAACATAGCAAGATAAATTTTGCCCAGCAAGAGAAATTCGACACAACAAGATAAATTTGCTCGAGCAAAAACAATTTTGGCCCAACAAGAGAAATTTGGTTGCCACGAACACTTACAAATCCAAGCACTAATGGAATAACCTTTTAAACCCTCACGCTAGAAGGAAAACCAATGCTAATACCAGTGAAATATTCTGAAAAACAATTTGATAACTTTTTTATGGAATTTTGCTTAAAAAAATAACAACATAAATTTATTTACTTAAACCCAATCAAATTGCACAATTTTCACCATGAAATTATCAGCACAATAGATAAAATTTGCTATATGAAATCCTAGAAATGTTGCAACTCAAAGTTAACATGATAAATAGTAGCAAACTTAGCAAATTCAACCTTATTATATAAAATAGTGTTTTGTGAACATATTACAAACACCAACAAATATTTGAATGGATGAGTATATCTCCTCCAATGTTATGCCCCTTGTAAGAGATCTAATTGACTTGTCCTTGCGATCTCCATATTAAGCCCAATATGTGGAAATGATTTGATCCCTCCTCTTTGAGTGGCTAGGGTATATATATCAATATCAAAACCCCTCCTCACTAGATTAGTTAGGGTGGACTAGTGACCACCAAATCTAATCCTATAAATAATGTGGGCTCTCACCCAAACAAGCTCTAAGAGCTCAACCCAACAATGACAAAATAATAATCCAAAATGAAAACCTAAGGAGTGAGCTCTCATCTCCTTTAATAATCATGGACTATCAAAATACCATGGGTAATCCAAACACCATGAGTGTTTTTATTATTTTATTAAAGTGACTTATGATATTTCTTTTAATCACTTTTAATTAATTAATTCTCCCATAGCCCATAATTCATTTTAATTTGTAACCCAAGTTATGAGATACTCTCCTTTCCCAATGTCTTGAAAAAGAGACAATACAGAGCAATACCCAATTACATATATGATCACCCTTGAAATAAAAATAATATACCATTCAATCATCACAATAAAGTAGGCTAGTTATCACCTATTTTCAAGAAATATCAAGTGGCATCATGATAATCTCCAACTTGGAGATAAAATAGATATTATGATGAGTTCGAAGAAGGAATTTTCTTGAATATATTTTTCTGAGGGAACATTGGTTTTTTCCCCTTGGAAAAATCGTAATTTTCATTAATATTAAGGAAAATTACATGTTGTAGATGTTGTGTGCATATGAATTTTTTATAGGCTGTAAGCCTGTCAAAAATAAAAGTAGATATAAATATGTTCTCCACACAGGGAGACAACTCCATAGATATGTTCTGTTTAGTTCTCAAAAATTAAATTACTCTACACAGAGAGAACCCTGATATGTGGGTCTAACTATCATTTGGGAGCCAATGAAGTGAAATCAACGTAAAATAACATAAATTTAATACCTCAAGACATTACCTTTATGGAGGATCAACAACAAACATTGATATGTGATAAATAAAAGGAAACCTAATCCTAGAATCATGGTTAAGGAATGCATGAAATTTGTATCAATTCTAGCGGCATAGGCCAAATACATTGCAATGGGAGATAGAGGAAAACTATCAACCTATAATTGAGATAAATATAGAAGGTTTGATGTTACACTTGTGGGAAGTTGCAAGAGAAAATATTGCTCAAATTAATGTACAAGAAATGAGAACGAATAGTTATGATTTTCATCATGAATTATAACAACTCCTTTTGTTAACAACCTAAGAAACCAGATTCATTGACACATGAGTACTTCATCTTTGACATGTGTAGGAGACATGTTTTATTTCTAGACTTCAACATGTTTTGTAGAACATGTTAGACAAGAAACTCCCACTTGTTCCAATGCACCTATTACCACAATGACTAAATGGTATATGGTAAGTGTAGTTTAAACTATAGACAAGCTATTGTGACCACAATGACTGTGATAAGTGCTTGATTTTCAGGATTCACTTCCAGCATGAATATTTTCTATTCCCACCTTGACATAAATATACAATGTGCTTGTATGATATAGGTCATCATGTCCCTGCAAAAGGTTACTAATCCAAAAAGGGGATTTTAATTTGATAGAAGCATTGGATGAAATACGTAGAGCTTTAGTAATATATAATTCTTAAACATTTAAAGTTTTGGATATTGCCAAACTTGTTTTCTCATCTGTCTATGCCAATTAGATGTAGAGAAAAAAATATTCATTTCAAGAAGTCTCTTTACTATTAGAGAAAATTTAGGATTTAAAATAGGTTTCCTAAAGAAATTATTAAAATAATAAACCAACATCTGCATGATACTAAGCATGAGCCATATCACACTAAATTATATTATCTCTTTAATGATCATTGTCAAACAAACTATGTTAATATAAAGTTAAGAGATGAAAATTGAAATCATAAAAAATTAAACGTTATGCACAATATATAGTAACAAAAAATTAAATTTAAATTATTTTATTTAAAATCATTTTCAAGGGTTTATGAATACACTGAGATTTATATTTATATGTGTGTGTATAATAGTAAATTTATAGTTTATAAAAAATAAACTAAAAAAATAATTAAGTAATGTAATTGTAATAATATTGTTATTCCATTGTTAGTCTTATCTTTTCTAGATCTATTGTTATTCCCTCTTTGGAAACAACATGTCCCAATGAATGTACCTCAGTGTTAAATAGACTACACTTGTTGAGTAGCTTAGCATACAACTGATGCTCTTTCAACAACCTCAACACCGCTGCCAAATGCTCGGCATGCTTTTCCTCCTTTTTAGAATATACCAATATGTCATCAATGAACACAATAAAAAACTTGTCCAAATAGGGATGCAACACACTATTCATCAAACACATAAAGGTAGTTGGAGCATTAGTCAAACCGAATGGAACTACAACAAACTCATAATGCCCATACCTGGTCTAGAAAATTGTCATGTAAATGTCCTCTTCTTTAATGTATACCTGATGATATTCAGATCTTAGATCAATCTTCGAGAACACTGTTGCTCCCTTCAGCTGATCAAACAAGTCATCGATCTTTGGCAACAAATACTTGTTCTTGATGGTCACTTTGTTCAACTTCTTGTAGTCAATGCATAATCTAAGAGTACCATCCTTCTTTTTCACAAACAATAACAACACGCCCCAAGGTGACACACTTGGCCTAATGTATCCCTTGTCAAGCATCTCTTTCATCTAGAACTTTAACTCTACCAACTCAGGTGTACTCATCCTGTAAGGTGCTTTTGATGTTGGAGCTGCCCCTGGCACCAACTCAATAGAAAAGTCTACTTCCTTGTGAGGTGGAAACTCTGAAATCTCTATGGGAAACACATCTTGAAACTTCTGCAGAACTAGGTACCTGCTCAAAAAATCTACATCCTCAACTTCCTTATCTTTTTCACTAGAGATATATATTGTAAATATCATACACCCTTTTATGTGACTGTGCTTTGCCTACATAGTTGTCACCATCCTAACTGATGTGGTTTTCTTCTTTCCCTGTAAGACTATTGGTTCCCCATTTTCATCCAAGCACTCAATGGCTTTGTCATAAAAATCCACCTTGGTACTTTGATACCATGTAGAAATATGGTGATAGAATTACAACTGCTTAAGAAATTTAATCTAAATCAAGAGACACAATTCTACTCTATTGTTATGCAGAAATTAATTCATAGTTTAGAACAACATTCACAAACATGCATCAATCACATACTCAAGTACATAGATGTATCTAGGGGAAATTAATTGGTAAAAAACTCTTAAGTTTTCTTGCATTAATCAATGAATTAGAGAATCTATTACAATTGCTAGCTCCAACTTTGAGCTCAACCTGCAAAAGAATAATTGTTATTTTCATAATGAGAAGCTCTAACCCAATATTAGTCAATTTATGCCCCCACCTGAGATCCTATTTCCTTGTGAAAATATTGATGAAATTAACCCCTATTATTTAGGAATTTACTCAAAAATTATTATGCAATTCCCAAGGATTGATCATTGATTGCATGCAACACCTATACACTCAAAACTAGTCTACAACTAATGTTACACTGCCTTGGAATCTCCACCACAACTGATATATTCAAATTCCTTGCATGCATGAGCTATTTTTGGTTGACTGGTCAGTTAACTGGATGATCTCTGAGTTAGATTGTTTTCCCATTGCATAGTTGACCTCCAACTAGTTCTATTAACTGTTAGAACTAGTTTAACTGAGTACAATTGATAATAACTGAACTGGATTATTACAAATTAACAATCACACATGAATAATTGAACTCCAAACCCCATAACTAGAATTTAATGAGACAAATGAGTGAAAAGAACCATGTCACCTCAGTTAACTACCTCCAAGTTGTCTGTTGATGTGGAAATTTTAGATTTTCTCAATTTGACCAAGGCTAAGACAAATTGAGCCTTTCTTGCTACACTTCTCAACACCCGATCTAATTCTAATGAATAGGTTGCTAAAACCAACCTTGTACCAACCAATATTGTATATATTTCCACCACTAATGTTATAATGTTCAAACCATATCCTGCAAAAGAATAAGCCCGTTAATTAGTGGCTAAGAAGACTTAGAATTCCATAAAATTTTGTGGAGGAACTAGAATTTACTATAGAATTTGTTTCTTTCGTAGAATTTGTGGCACTAGGAGAGCCAAATTTATAGAAATAAAATATGATTAAGGAAGGAGGAGCTTCAAACCAACAAGAACCCATGAATTTTAAATTTCCAATTCAATATTCAAATGGGGTGGTTCAAATGAAAAATATTAAACTATTTTCTCTGCCCAATTTTCCTGGCATGGCTTATGAAGATCCATGTACCTTTATCTTGGAATTTGATATAGTTTATCAAAGTTATGATTTTTCTTCAAATTCTCAAAATACTAAGTTATTTTTTTCCACCTTGAAGGAAACATCTTTTTGTTGATTTATGGCGCTTGGAGGAAATGCAATTCGAACTTGGGATAGAACATGACAAATATTCCTGAAGAGGTATCATGATTACAAAAAGGAAAGAGAGCTATCAGAAGAAGTTTCTAAAACTGCATGGAAGAATATGAAAGATTGTAATATTATGTTGAGAAGTTTTGATATAATCCATAGCGATGAAAAAATATCAAGTTTGACCTAGATACTCTTTGAATCACTATTTTAAGGGGGTTTTGAGATGAATGTATTAACCTATTGAATATAATGGTTTTAGGGATGTGTCTCAGTAGTCGTATGATTTCATATGTGATTTATGAAAGTGTTACTCATGAGTCAATGTGAAATAGGTAAAGGCCCCAAAAATGTTGTTGCTAGGGTTACTAAATAAATCGGGGGAGGAATTGTGTCAATTTTAAAATTGACATTCTAAACTATTTTAGCTCATAGGTAGATATATTATAATCCAATAAGAAGTAAGATGAAGAAAATTTGTCATTAGCCATCTTTTGTTCCAATACCAGAAGAATCACACATTGAGGGACTATCCATTAAATAATATGGAAACATGTGCTACCTATGAGAAAAACCATGCAATTTGTTATTGTCCTTCCTTTCTTGAAATAAAAGAAATATATGAGTGAGATAATGAAGGAACACAACAAATCTAGTTTGTATCCTAGAAATGACAATGGTGTCCTTGACCAATAGGTATGATGCAAGATCGATCACAATATTATGATTCATTTTTTACTAATTCTCAATATCCTCCATGTAACTGGTAGCCACACATGTTGTGGTAGCAATAGACTCATCAAGCTCAAAACTATTCTACAAGTGGTATTAGAGAAATCTCTTGGGCATTAAGTGGGATCATTTTTGGTCATTTTTACCCACTTATGGGTAATATTAGGAGAAATTTTTTCTCCTACGATTCATTTTTCCAGCCAACCGCCTTACCATGTTCCAAACTTAACTAGCCTCTAATGCCTCTTATCCACTCCTATATCAGTCCATTCACTCATATAGATTTCTTGTCTGATGAAGGTGGGTTATCTATTGTGAGATATATTAACCATTTTTATATTAAAGTGCTTTCATTTAATGTTTAAAGGCATTCAAGTATGGATCACAGGTTGAGTTGGATCATATACCACTATAGGTTGTATACATGTTTCCCTTACTTCAACTTGGCAGTTATCAACTTCACCTAGTCCAATATGACCTTCCTTAGGGCCTTTTCTTCACTGTCTAGGAAGCAGAAAAATAGGAGGCTCTAATTATGGTAGTGTTCCATATTATCCATACTTAACATTTTTATTTACTTGATTGCTCCATTGTCCCATATTTGATTGGTTGTTGTCACTCACTCATGTTGGTTTAATGTTGACCTTGTCATATGAGAAGAACAGGTTGTATATACCCAAGGTTGATGCAACTATAAGAAAATAAAGAGCATGAGAAAAATGTCAAAATGAAAAAGAATGGAAAGGGATGTAAAGAAATAAAAATCAACATTATAGCTTGAGCTCTACTTCCTCTTATATAGTTGCTCATCCATGAGAATATCCATGCATATCACACCTATCAAATTAAAAGGAAATTTCTATGACCATCACAACCTTGATGATGCAATAAAATGATCATTACTAAAAGGGTTATCTCATTATTACATGATAATCAATGGATCTTGTTAAACAATCTATGTAAAGAAAAGAAAAACGCAAATATGGGGGGTTTTGAAAGACAATGCAAGTAAGGTAACTTGTTGACTTATATATGAAGCATCTATTATTAATCCTACAAATCTTTTGCAAAGCTTGGTATCCCATATTTTTAATGTCAACTAAAGTGGGTGGGGTCTTATTAGCAAGAATTTCATGTTACATGGCTTGAAGATGTTTCAAGTCACATATATTTGCATAAATGATATAGTATATGCTTTTGTATTGCATGTCACATAGTATTTTTAGCACATAAAGGGTTTCGTGTTGAAAATATTAACAAGGTCATGGTTACAACATTTCATTAATATATATAACAAATCATGGTCATGTCCCATGGACTGGATGCATTTTGGATTGGGAAAATTCTTATAACATAAAGTGATGATGCATATGGAATCTAGATCATTGTTTGGTTAAATCACATGGGAAGGTGTTATAGTTTAATGTTAATTTTTGGAACTACAGTAAAATTCCACCTTGGATAGCTCAGATGGCTGATATGATGATTTCATTAGATTCCTCTTTTCTGGAGGACCAAAATCGACCTAAGATCACCTTATTTGGACAAGCGAAAGTTGATTTTTGAATTTATTTACTCACTCATGCATATTGGGTTAGGTCGGCCCTAAGTACATGTTAAATTGGACAGGTCAGCCTCAACACCAAGTGGACCCTCATGAAAGTCTATAAATAAAGATACCTAAATCTCAATTGGACCCATTGACCAAGCCATCTTCTATTTTTCTCTTTTGTCTTGGTTCATAGAGGTTTGTCGAAAGGAGTTCATGGAAGGGTCTGAAATATTAGGGGTGAAGCCAGCACCAATCTTGGGTTTTTTATTCCTGGATGTTGGCACAGTACTAGGCATTTTAGTCCTTGGACGCTAGCACATAGTGGTCTTGACATCATCTAAGGAGCCTTTGACATTGGCACAAAGTGTTATGGGAGCATCGGGAGGTTAGGGTTTCCGTTGCTTAGTTTGGTCCCCGAACGCACGCACAGTATGGTCCTGAGAGCATTCAGACTTCCATAAACACTCACACAGAAGTCTTATGAGAGTTTCCAAGGTTTGAGGCAGATCTGGGTATGTTTGACCCTAGACACCCTCATCCAGTTCACCTAGAAGCGTCCATATTTGTTCCGAACGCAGTTTTCTAGTTCTGTAGAGAGAATCCAGGATTGTTATAGATGCTCGCACAACTCATCTTCCCTACATCTAGGACTCAAAGATGATATTTTAGTATTCTTAAGATTCTTCTTAGTGACAACATTTTTCAGCACAGTGACAACAATATCCAGTAGTTTACTACAATCAGTAACATCACACTAGAATTCTTAAAATTAGGGTTGTGATTATAAGCATGATTAAATTGGTTTCATGGACATCATAGTTGTTTTGTTGCATAGGTAAAGTTATGGGTCATTGTACTCTCTTTTGTTCAATCATTGGATGATGATCTAAGAAGAAGAATATTTGCAAGGGTTTTCCCATAGTGGGTTTTGCGCTTGTATCAAACCAATCCTGGTGTGTCTATGTGTGCATGCTTTTCTTCTATTAATCCTTTATGCTATGTTGCATTGATGATGATGATGTTGTTCTTTCTATATAATTGCATATGATGATGAATAATGGTATAGATCTGAATAATGTAATGATGATATGGAATGAACTTAATGTATTAATGAACAAATGCAATTATTAAAAAAAGAAAAATGTAGCCATATAAAAACTTAACATGGTATCACATTTGGGTTGAAGAAAATCCATGGAGATCACCCTGATGATCAACCTTTGATGGAAGCAAGAAGAGGATGGTGAAGACCTAAAATAATTCTAGGGTTTTAAGAAAACCTTAGGCAACTTGATTATTAGGGTTTGATGGATTCTACGAGGTTAGGGTTGGAGAGAAAACCCTAGTTTATGGAAACAATATGAGATATGGAACCTAGCTGGTCAATGTGAAGATTCTCAAGCACTTGACCAAGATTTGATGAAGCCCTAGATGTGATAATCCCTAGTAGCCCTAGTTGGATAATTGAAGGCAACATTAGTATATGGACCATTGACATTGATGGCTCTTGAAGATTGGTTCAAGAGGGAGAGGATCACCTCTCATTGAAGATAAGTATTTATTAACTTATGATGCCTCTTACTTTTGTTTAGACCTATGGATCTTATGTTTATGTTTATTGCTTATACTTCCTTCATATGTATTTGAGTATATGGATGTTTCTAACCTCCTTGATGAGATGTGATGAGTAGATCCTTCTTGAGGATCATTTGAAATGCAGGAAGGATGGCTAGAGCTGGAAAAGGTAAAGAGGCACTATATGATCAGGTTACTCAAGCTCCCTATGTATAATGAGAAGGTGGACAGTTATTTGAATACCACAAGGTATGTTGGTATGTTGTATTTCAGAAATAACATTGATGGCTAGTATGCCCTAAGGTATGATGAAAATGTCTCTTTCTTTGATGTCTCATACATGCATATGAAAGCGACTTGGATATATGTTTCCTAAGATAAAATTATGCATTTGGTGTTGAAAAATTTGATCTTCTTGAATTCTATGAGGCTATCTAATGTTGATACATTGATACACTTGGTGATTGGCTAACATCCATCCGTTGGACATCTTGATCCTATAAATAAGGCTAGCACCTTGACTCTGATAAATGATACTCTTGATACTTGTCATGATGGATTTCATATAGAAGGATAGTTCATTGAATCTTATACATGATTATGTTGATTATTCTTGTGATAAGCATAATGAAAGCATATGGAAAGAGGGATTGACACTCTTGTTGCTCTGATAAATTTTTACTTGATCCTATTGATCATGAAATGCATGATGTTAGAGGTATAACTATGAGATTGATATTCTATATATCTTACTACATGTGGTCATGTCTTGATAACATATGGTAAAGATGAAAACCCTAACTTAATGTAGTGACTTGATAGAAAGTGTTATTGTGTTCATAATCTTTGAGATATGATGTTGCATCTATCTGCTACTTTGAGTCTAACCTTTGATGAAAGATTGATGTCATGATCCTGATAGCCATGATAGATATATGTTTATGATCTAACATATTTTCTATTGCTTGAATCTAGTAGAGACATGTTGATGACATAGATTTCCAGTTAGAGGGAGAATCTCTTCTCAAGATTCTTACTCTTATTACTATTTGCATTATGTATGGTTGAAGTATGATTTATGTGAATTTGAAATAATTGATTTGCAAAAAATTCTCAAATATGAATCTTGTACAAAAATTAGAGTTTTTTCTCGAGATGTAGGCGCTGAACTGGGAAATCTCGTCCCTAGAAGCATGCATGCTAATGCTCGGGTAGCATCTAGTTAGCTAAATATGCTCCTATTCTAACCTGAAGGGATCTTCCATGGGTTTGACTACAGTTGACCATCATCTAAGGCTTTATGAAGATTTCTGAACTCTGAATCAATGTGTCTCTAACATATTCTGCCACTGTAATATAATTTCTAAAGTTGTTGGGTTAAATTGTTGATCACATGAAAATGAAGTATCTTGCTTGAAATCAATATGTTCACCTGGAAGATGTCAGTACCACAGATGTGTTGTAGATAATATCAATATCCACAAGAAAGAAAATCTTGAACGATTGTCGTAATATGAACATGCAGACTAAACTTGTGTTTGTAGGTAATCGGGACATACATATAGATATGTCACTATGTTTTTGATACAAGAATTTGGCATGATTTGGTTGATTGATACAGATGAGCAGTCTTTAGTGTTGTTTCATGACACTTGAAAATAAATTGGAATTTTGAATTGATGATTGAGATATGTTTTAACTGTAGATCTCTTTACGATAGTGAATTTGGACTTGACCAGATGTCTAATGATCTAATTTGATGATTGTTGATTTTCCCTAATATCAATGCTATGTGGGAATAATGACTTATGTGAGCATTTGGAAAAATGATTTCGTATTGGCCTCCTCATTCCTAGCACAATGGTTGAGGTAATGATAGTTGTGATTCAGCATGAAAATGAAACTTGCATGACTCATCCTTGGTGTATGCATTTTCACCTAGCGACGGAAATGACTTATGAGAAGGACATGATGAAGTTGGATTGATTACAACTTGTTGGCATGATAATAAATGAAGTCAATATTTGATATGAGCTCTACCTGTCACTTGGTTGAAAGAATTGATACTATGATGACTTTGATAACAGTTTGATCCTGCTTCTAAACATTGATAAGTTAACTCTGTTGATGTGATAGTACAACATTGATTTATGTAAGACTGATTATGTTGGCATAGCAAGGCATTATGCTTGGATATTTGCATAAAGCAAGCTCCCTGATCTAGATATGTCTATATTTGAAAGTTATCTGATGAAGTTAGGATGATGAGTTCTAAGGTATGACTTTGATTTTGATTATGGTTTTGGTTTTACATCCTGATGTTCTACTTTTAACATGTGATAAGCCTCTGATGATCTAAATCAAAGGGAGATAACTTCTAAAGCTCAAAATGATGTATCATGGCATGATGAATCAATTTCTATAATTTGGAAAGGAAATTATATATTGCAAATATATTGAAAAATGTTTTTGAATAATGAAAATGCAAATCCTTGGATACTCTGATTTGAAGTTCAAAGATGTTGTTGAACTTGACATGGCATCCAATTGTTGATTGAATCATTGATGTTCTGTTTTGAACATCCATATGTATATATATGATGTGCATAGAACCTGAATAACTTCATGAGTGAGTCGCTTCATTCACATAGAATTTCCACTGAGCATATTTTGAAATATCTACATGAGATATTATATTTTTGAGGTTGAGATATTTCTCCTATGATATGTGACTACATGAATGTATTATTGTTGATAGACATTATTTTTAAGCACGTTTGGATGCTACTTTAGTATGAGATCTTCCATGATATCTTGGATGAGAGGTCCATAGTACAATTGAGGATGAGTATGATTTTGCTAGCATGGCTAGTTGTGAGGCATGATTTAGAAGCTCCTTAGAGAGTTGTCTAAGCATGATTTGGATATGATATGGATACATTGTGATGACATAGAGTGAGATCTGATTGGTATAAAGTCCCATATTTATAGTTGGGAATGAGATACTCTCATATATTGATACAGTGAAGCTATTCAAAACAATATCGGGCTTGTGGTTGGCACCACCTTGAGAGGGAGGAGGATTATGGTATCCTTTTGTGATTTATATGATTATTTATGTTCTAACATGATATTTGATTTGATGTCCTATATGAACAGGAAACAATTGTTATTGAGACAATCTAATACCAAATTTGAGTATGATGAGATGAGCATTGATCGAGGACATTAAGCCAACTCTTCCTCCCTGTCTGAGCTCCCAGGGTGAGGAATTGAGATAGAGGACTCCCGGGGTTGAGGGAACTATGGACAATAGGGTATGACCCCTATCTATTACCCATAGGGTTGAATATGTTGCTCCCCTATCTTCGTAGGGCGGAGAATTTTGCTCCCCTATTTGGTCTTTACATAGTGTACCCCAATTGGCATCATATGCACAAGTTAGGATTGTCAGGAATACAACTCCTTATTTGGCCAATTAGTTGAGAGTGTACTTGGTATGTACAACCCAAATCGATTATGATGCAAGTGTTCTACCACATGACTATTTAGGATCATGAATGGGAAGATCGGTAGGCAATAGGATGGGTTGAGATAACCTTACAAGATTCCAGG
Source organism: Pinus taeda (assembly GCA_000404065.3). Taxonomy (NCBI): domain Eukaryota; kingdom Viridiplantae; phylum Streptophyta; class Pinopsida; order Pinales; family Pinaceae; genus Pinus; species Pinus taeda. Next base: position 29,833 of record APFE030983323.1, read on the forward strand.
TTGAGATTAATCTCCCAGGTGAGATCCTAGGGTCTATATGTGCTCCCCTATGTGTTTGGATATCCTATTGCTTGATATGGGGTTGTATATATATAGCTCCCCCATGATTTTTTGGGTCAAGATGTGTTCCCCGACTTAGTTCCAAGTTGAGATATTCTCCTTGATAATATTCTCTTTGATGACAATTAATGATGATATTTTGGTGGTATCCCGTTGGTAGAGATTCCAAGTCGAATCCTAATGGATAGAGGGTGGTAGCTTAATCTCCCCCTTAGTAACAAATTCTTCTTCTTCTAGATTCAAGAATGTTCAACATACAAGTAGGAACAATCAAGAGATAAGCAGGAATAAGAAAGGGATAAATTGAGATGTACATTAATGATTTGTGATGATGAGATACTTGAGGTGGTCATAACATGATGATGTTGGGCACATCCCAACTTGGCTTAGATTTTGGTGAAGACTCCATATTTTGTGGAGTGGAGTGTGAAGTAAAGAATGCACCGAAGCGCGAAGTGGACCGCGTAGTGGAGCAGCGGAGCGCGAAGTGGACCGCGTAGTAGATATACCATGCAGTTTGGGGGCTTTGAGGCAGATTGAATCCCCTCCTTTTTGAAAAAATAAAGTAATATTGCAAAAGATGAATGGTTTTTAGACCGTAGCGACTTGTATTAGGGGAGTCCATGGTATATGGACCATGGTATTTTGATGATATATCCCTCGATGTAATAGTTTATATAGGGATAAATAATAAAGAAGAGAATAAGCTGGGAATCACATCATGAAATAAGTGGTTGTATATTTTTTATTTGTGGTTTGGGAAAGAAGGCAAGGCTCTGTAGCTGAGTGCGCAAAAGCCTGAGTCAGCAGCTGAGTGTGCAGACAACCTACAATTGAGTGCGCAGGCCAAGAACTGTTTGTTGTAGAAATTTATCATTATAAGCAACAGTTCTTGTGGACGTAGTCCCACATTGGGATGAAACATGGTAAAATATGTGTCTTAATGTGTATATTTGCTTATTATCTATTATAGTATAGCAGTTTATTATAGTTTCATTTTATTACAAAGCAGTGAAGATTTATGGGCTTATGAATGATTAAATGAATGAGGCGGAGTAATGTATGAATGTTAAAGATAAAAGAACATAAAAATATCACATCACATCATCCCTCAAGGCTAAAGAAACTCAGTTCTTAATCCTCCCATAGTCACTTCGAGTGAGACTTTGATCTACTTGCAAGTCGTTGCCAAAAGGGCCAGTGATTAAGTGTTTCGTTGGTGCACAGTATAGATCAAACTTGGGTCAGCCCAACCTGAGCCAACAAATGGTTCCATTGCCGAGACCGGATCTATTTGAGGGATATGTTTATGTGGCATCCATCGAAGAAGGAGATTCAAGATTCGCTAGAATCGAAGGAGCGAGAATTTGCAGATCAAGAGAACAGAAACCCTCGGTTGAAGTCTGAAGCTTGGTTATAGAGATATATTTTCACATATCAATACGAGATTTTCTTCGCATCATTTCTTGTTGAACTATACGAGTGGATATCAAGTTTGACTGAAAGAAAGATATGTTTTAAAGGTAGAGAGCCTACAACTTGGACTCTTGAATTGGTACAGTGACTCAAGATCACTGACAACAAGATTTTAAGGGTTGTCAATTTCTGGATTGATAGCATCTTGGCAGGATTTATTACTGAATTCATAGTAGACTAGACGGTGTCCTACAGTGAAGCAAAACGACGATTATTTAAAGGACTATGAGGTGAGTATTTGAAACTTTGGATTAATATGCATCTATGTGAAAAAGGAGTTTTACAAATGCAGCTAGACTGCTAGTTTAATTATGATTAGAAGAAAAGAAAATAAAACTGAGAAATAGATTAGAACAACATGAAGTGGAAAAAGATATAGAATAGATACTAGAAAGAGAGCTTGTGGACAAGATCCAAAGACCTTTGTAGAAACTAAATATAGTCCTTTGTTGAGTGAATCTAAAATTGAAATGGAAGATAACCACCCTAGTAAGCCCCAGATAGCTCTGCAATATTCACCACGTGAGAGTTCGTAGATGTTGTATCTCTAACCCAAAAATATATGAGAATACAAATAAACCCAAGAATAACAAGATTTGAATAGATAGAAATGCTTCTTTATTATCAAACCCTTAAGGTAGGGCAACACCATACATTCACTCCTTAAGGAAGGAGAACACTCCACAAGCCATATGCTTGCTCATACAATAATTCTTAACACAATTCCTTGACTTCTCCATGTGGAGTCTCTAGCCTCTATATAGGCCTCATACATGCAATACCATGGATCATTACCATGGTTCCCTCATACCATCCACTAATACCATGGGCCCATTACATTATTACTAACTACTTGTGGTCCCTTACATGATA